>JAHIAM010016611.1:0-121510 GCA_021605205.1 Aegilops longissima
AGAGAGAGAGAGAGAGAGACGGTAGTCGGGGTGTCTCGATCGGTAAACAAATGAATAATGCCACCTGGGATGGAGGCGAAAAGGAGACCGCAACAAATGTTGTATCTCTAGAGAGAGAGAGAGAGAGAGAGAGAGAATTTTAGTGGTATGAGTCATATGTAGAGACATATACGGTGTGTGAGAGAATCCCACAGAGAGAAAGACAAAGTGAAAGACAGTGGAGACTGTGTGTGTGGCAGTGAAAAGAAAGCTTAGGTGCAGTGATACAGAGAATAGTAGAGACGTGAGAGATAATGAAAACCGTGTAATGTATAATGATAGGGAGAGTGTGACACTTCTCAAGGGAGACATCGAGAGACCATGTTTGTGAGGATAGGAGAAACATGAAGTGAGCGTCTTGGGTGAGCTGGAGAAAGAGAGTGATAGCTACCGAAGGAGCATGCATGCAGAGAGAGAGATGGACGTGAAAGGAGTGAACAAAAAGGGATTCAAATATTTGAATTCGAGATGATGATACATGTAATCCATACTGAACCAAAATTGATCTATCAAACATGCATACTCATATGAATTCACGCACATCTATGTTATTTAATATGTAGATATTATTGATCCATACATTTTAGTAGAACATAATTTGGTTACATTTTTTCGAATTCAACATTAAGATTTTGAGATCGTTGTATTTGTACATCATATTATACATATAAAGGAGCATAATTCTTTGTTGTGCTTTTGAAAGTATATAAAAAAATTGATGTATATATAATGTAATTCCAATTGAAAATGGATCCCGCCCGGTAAAAAATAGAATACAAATGGGATTCTAATTGAGTTGGCACGGTAAACGTGCACTCTGCAAAATTTGAACGAAGCAGGGAAAGTCGCAGTAACCGCAATCTCCGAGATGGAAATTACTACTGCCTATCCCTGCCACGCAAAGCCTATCTGCTGGATTTCTATAGGTTTCGATAGGGGTAGGTTTGTAATTTCACCCAAACATGACGTAACCGCCTCTCACCCGGATTCATACACGGTGGGCGCCAAAACACAGTGTGTCCTCGGCGAAATCGACTCCTCCCGATTCATACTCATACACGTGGGCGCCAAAAACAAACTCTAAGTCGGCAAATATTCAGATTATGCGAGATTACCGCCCTATCCCCAACCGACTAATGTTGCTGTGATGTAGTAGAAATTTGAAACGGGGCTAAGTTTGTAAATTTCCTCGCATTTGAGACAAGCGCCCTGAATACATGGTTCCCCTTCCTCTCAACCTCCCTTTTCCCCATTTGTACTCCGTGGGCGCCAAAACACCTCTCCACCCCACCCTCCTCCGTCCTGGGCTGTCCGCCACCCCACCCACCGCCCTCCTCCTCCACCATGCGAGCTGATATCCCGACGCCGCCGTCCATTACAAGAGATCGACCTCTCTCATCCACGGCCGGACGGGATCCTTGCATCCCGTCCTCTCGCTTCATCCCCGCTGTCGTCCACCTTGCGGGCGCGGTCCTCTGACAGTCTCATCCACCGTACCGCCGCCACCGTCTACCCTCCTAGATCTGCTTCCACGCCCGACAGCCATCGCTATCCGCAGCACCGTCAAATTCTCAACAGATCAAGACATCGGCGCCGCACAGAGGCGGTACTCTTTCCTATCTGCTCAACTTATTTATCGCAGCAAGAAAATAGATCGCCACCGCTTACTCTGATTTCTTGTCTTGGTTGCGAAGTTGCCTTTGTCCGTTTGCACCTTCAGATCCGCCATGGCACACTCAACACTATACTCCCAATGCTTATGGTTTTCCCTTTTATATTCCACACTAGTTAAATCACAGTAGACTAAATTTCAAATTGGGTCAGTCGATTTTTCAGAGCTCGCCGGAGTTCGCCGGTGCGAACGAAGGGGCTCGGGTGGTTGTGGGGCCTCGCCGAATGAAGAAAACTCAACGCGGGTGGGGGTTGGGGCGGGGGTGGGGGTGGGAGTGGCGGAGGAACACAGGCGGCAGGGGCCGGTGGTCCAGCCGGCGGCCCGTGCGGTGTTCTGCATGGGAAGAATCAGAGACGAGGAAGAAGATGGGTTAGGAGACGTAGGATCTTCATCCAACCACCTCAAATGGTCGAGAGACAGCTGGGAGTCGCATTCTTAATGCGCTCTGGTTCATCATGTGTGGGCACTGCGCAACCAACATTTTATTATCCAAAATTTGCTTGCTCTTCTTTACCATGTTCCTCTTTCGTTCTTCTTTAATATGTACTCTCTCCATTCCTAAATACAAGTCTTTGTATAGATTCCACCATGGACTACATATGGAGCAAAATGAGTGAATCTACACTCTAAAATGTATCAATATACATCTGTATGTGATCCATAGTGGAAATCTCTACCAAGACTTATATTTTGGAATGGAGGGAGTATGATAGTAGTACAGTATGTTCCTTGTAGTGAAGATGAGCAGGGACGTTTGCAGTGTAGAGGTCTATACGGTCGGTTGTGATGGACACTTTGAGCCTCTTTGATTCATAGGTTTTTATAAACATAGGAATAGGATTTGTAGTCACCTACCCACTTGAATCCTATAAGAATAGCAAGGAAATGCGGGGAGCTGTGTAAGCCTTTGAGAGTTATCGATATTAACGAAGACCGCACCTTCACTTGAAGAGAGCTGGTATCAAAGCCTTTCTAGCCGCATCGCAATACTAGCACATATATTCCAGCAACTTCCACTCTGCTGATTTTACTCGATGCTTACGGTTTTCCCGTTATATCTACACTATGATCTGTGTAGCTGATTTGTGTCGCACTAGCAGCAGTCCACTCTTGAAGCTAAACACGCAATGACTTACAAAATTGGCACCAAGGCATTGAGTGCCATTCAGATGCAATGAAACTCATATGCTCCCCACTGTTGATTCTTGTTAGAATATGATCCTAATGACTATTCTAACCTCGAGGAGTCAAATGCGATGGCTGTCCTGTTCACCCATCAAGGTGCCTGTTCTAATTTGGCAATGTTTTATTGATTGCGGGTATCTTGCATATGTTGTCTTGCATTTCTTCTACTTTGTTGCACCGCCATCTGCTTAGTTTACTCATCATATATGTCAAGATACCATGCCCATCCATTATCAATACATATTCCATCTGTCATCATACCATGTTTTTCCACTCAGATGTTGTTCTTGTGCATCAGACATCAAAAGGAAGAGGGTGATTGCCGAACCTAAAGGAGCACCAACAAAGTCCTTGAAAAGCGTGGTGGTGCGGAGAAATCAGACAAAGACACCCACTTATATTGGCTATACAACCGGTGACATAAAAACGTAGGACCGACTCCAGCAGACTGTACCCATACTTCACTGGCCACACAACTAGCACCACACAGGACCTGCACTCCATCAAAAGGTATACCGATTTGATTTGCCATAGCACCAGCCGTACCATAGAAAAATCCCACTCCAGCAAAAAGTACAGCAAGTCCACCGTCAAGACCTATCCCAAGCTGAGAGACGGCCAATTCCTGCAGATTGGAACCCCATTCCATTTATTCTCAGTTTAAAAGACAATGCTTTCAATGTTGTTAGGGACTACGTGCATATATTCCCATCATGGTAAGATTATTGTGAAGACAAACACCACTTTCACATCTTCCTGTCCAACTTACGTGTAAGTGCTATTATTCATGGTTATTATTTTCTGTTTTTCTGCTGATTGAACACATCAATGATTTACATTACATTGTTGTAACTAGGCGAGGGTCAATCTGGATAGTCATGACGAGCAAAGCTTGCTTGTGCTTTTCAAGGAAGCATTGCAGCGATATCGGTGTTACGAGGAAATCACACTTTGATGGCAAGTCTATAAGCGAATTTCGGTGAAGTCTCTGTGCTAAATTTAGAAGACATTGAATGGAAAAACCTTGTTATGCATCTGGTCTCGTTCGGGGATGAGGTCTTGTCTATGAAATCACATGACAATTTGAACTTCTACTTTTCGCATGTGCCTTACGGATCTTTTTGCAGGAAATCTGCTCGAAGAAGAATTCGGTTTGAAAAGAACGACGTGATATCGCAAATATACTGCCCGCTGCTTTGCTCTTGTTAGTACCGTTGTCATGTATCACTGTACTTGCATACATACCTGGTTCATTATGTGACAGAGTATGCATGATAGCTTGCTTATCAATTGTTCGCTCCAAATTATCGATCTGTATGAATGGTTACATTAGTGTAGAATATATCCAATGCCAATGAATTTTTTAGCTCGCATTGTTCTTGTAAGTACATGTTGTCCTTTATCGGTGTACTTATATAGACAGTAGTTGTTCATGTACCATCACTCTGCAGCTTATTTTCCTTTGCCTCCATTTTCTACATCAGATCTATATTTACTCTTACCATAAGGTTGGTCTTCAAGAACTTTAGCTTGTGCATTGCTCTTGGCTGTGCCTTTTGCCTATATCGCTGCACATACATTTATAGCTACTTGGTTATGTAGCATCACTCTTCATCTTATATTAAATATTCTTCATTTTTCGTATATTATCACATCTATATTTACTCTTAACAAAATGTAGAATAAAGGCAATGCTTATGAAGAAGATTATGTGGTAAACTTCTTGAATTGCCCCCCATTAGCATGGACAAGGGCTTTGTAGAGCCTGTCTTCACCAGTAATGTAAGTTTGTCCTTCTCAAGCCTTCAAACTTTGTTGTGTATATTTGGTTAGGCATGACTGCAACAACTGTTTATTTTTGGTGTTTACATCAAATTGCATGTTTAAAGTTTATTATGTAGTTCATAAACAAAAGTTTGTCCTTCTCAATTTAAGTTTTTAGTTGTACAACCAAGTTCCTTCTTCATACCATGTAAATTAAACTATCTGAGCAAGTGATCTTCTTTTGCCTTTGCATGTATGCTACATTCTTCATCGTAATCCAGTGGTGTGGTGAACCTACCCACTACAAACACAATGTCATATTCGCAATGTCTTAACTATGAACAATGTCATATCATTCTACTATTATTTAAACTGTCTCTTTATTTGCCAATCTGAAATGGGATAAATTGACAGCACACTAACCATTGATACTTATGAGTTCTTGATCTGTAATCTAGTGGTGTCGCGAAGCTGCCAACTCCTTCAAAATGTCATTTCCTGCCATGCCTTAACCTGAACAATACC
The DNA here is from genome assembly GCA_021605205.1 of Aegilops longissima. NCBI lineage: Eukaryota > Viridiplantae > Streptophyta > Magnoliopsida > Poales > Poaceae > Aegilops > Aegilops longissima. Next base: position 5,186 of record JAHIAM010016611.1, read on the forward strand.
ATATTGTGTTAACACAATTTTAAACTGTGTCACTTTATTCGTCGGTAAGAAATGTGATGAATTGTCAGCACTGATACTTTTATGTGCAAAACATGTCATCTATCGCTTGTTTATCTTTGAGTGAGGAAGATATAAGTGTTGAACAAGCCTTGATCTCATCATCTTGCTCAGTGCTTGTGTCAGAGCCGCCAGCCGAGGCTAACCTTTCTTGAACTCTATTGAAGTCTTTGTCGGTTTTGTATATTATTTTGTTGGCGTGTTTATTTGCCTTTGGTGGCGATTTTTGATGCCAGATGTATGTAATCTCTCGTCTATGCTTGTGCTTTATTATCATAGTGGCGAACTTTGATGCCCAAGTGGATGTAATATGCGTAATTTCTTTATTGAATAGTCTAGGTTTTTTTATTCATGATGTTGCAGTTATTTTATGTATATATATCCTGTCTTCGCGATAAACCTGCCAAACCGTAAAATTACGGTACATAATCGGTCAATCATGCAATCACGATGTACGATCCACATCATGGGCCCGTCAAACTGGCCCACTAGTAGATTCAGACCTTTAATAGGCGAGTAACCCCAGCCCTCTTTTCGCAAGAAAACTCAATGAGCTTTAGGAGGGTGAGAAGTAGGTTGGGCCTGAAACGTGCCGAATAGCTCATGGGCCGGCAGCAGCCCGAAATGGACCCTGGCCCATGATTGTGCGAATCAAATCACGGGCTTTTAACAGGCCAAAGTTGTCTCGGTCCTTGTTTGGCCCAATCAGCACTACAAAAAAATACACTTCCGTGATGATACATGTTTGTCATAGTAGGTCGCGTTTTTGTCATGCATGTACATCCATGACGATTTTATGACAGAATCAAGATTGTCATACATGTGCTGTCATACAAGAGTTCCATGACATTATGAAAATTATCATCACGGAAGCGTCCACTTCCATGACGATAAATCGCGCATCATAGAAGTGCTTTCGTCAAGGGTGACCGACACGTGGCATCCACCGTAACGGAACGTTGTTAAGCTATCGGGTCGGGTTTTGGATCCGATAACCCGTTAACAGCCCCGACCAATGGGAATTTTCCATGTGTAAAATTCTTATTGGCGAGACGAAACACGTGTCGGTTAAATCGAGTGGGTGAGATAGGGCGCCTATGATATGTCGACCGTGCCACGGCCCACCACTAGCCCATTTAGCTTACAAAAGGCGGCCCGTTTGACTTGGTCAAAAGTTAGCAGGCTGGCCCATGAAAAGCCCGTTAACGGTCTCCTCATAAATAGCCCATTTTACTACCGTTAACTCATGGCCCGTTAGGCCCTAAAGGAAATCGGCCCAACAACGTCATGTGGGCCGTCGAATATAACACCAGCCCATTTCACTTTTGGCCCATGTATGGCCCACGACGCCTTTCGGCCCATATGAGGCCTTCGTATCTTTCGGCCCTTTACAGGCCCACGGTGACTCTAGCCCATAATGAACAGTAATTTTCTTTGTACCCGTTAACGGCCCGTGATTTACATGGGCCATTTCCAGCCCGTGTTAGCTTTTGGCCTATTGACGGCCCATACGTTCTTGGGCTCCTTTTCGGCCCTCGATTACTTCCGACCCGTTACTGGCTTGTTCCCCTAATGGGCCAAATTCGTCCCATGGCAAGAGTCGGCCCGTTACTGGCATGTTCCCCAAATGGGCCAAATTCGGCCCATGCCAAGAGTCGGCCCGTTCGCTTTGTTACCCTAATGGGCCAAATTCGGCCCATGGAAAGAAGTCGGCCCGTTTACGGCACGTTAACCCGTTATACGCCGTTTCCGGCCGCCCTATATTACGCCCATTAACGACCCGTTATGCCCGTGATGAATTAAATTTTTCAGTCCCTACTACCGTTAACGCCGTTACCATGCTGGGCGATACCAATTACGCCTGACACGGCCCATGTAGACCCATTTATCCGATGGCCCGAGGCCCACCGATTCTGAGCCCATTTATCGACGGCCCGAGGCCCACCGATTATAGACCCATTTATCGATGGCCCGTGGAGAACCCATGGATCCCGCGGCCCATATATGGCCGATGGTAGTTGCAGCCACTAGCAAACCGGGAAAAAGAAGACTAGGAAATAAATAAGGCGAAACTAACGCTAGGCTATTAAAGCGATTACTGATTACATCCACTCGGCATCAAAGATCGCCACGATTGCAAATATAGGAACACCCTACACTATACAAAAATGGCTTGTTGTTTTCTTCAACGGTGGCTGCACGTTAAGAATAAATTTTGTATCGCACCAAAACAAATTACAACTATATAACAAAAGGAAGGTTGGCATAAAACTTAGTCAGTCTAGCGGATAAATGCACCACCAGAAGTTCAGAAGCTCCGTTCATTTGACCTGACTGTTACGTTTTCATGCTGTATTGTCCGATGGAGCACCATAACCGTCGCCTTCATTTCCCCTAGGCTCCTGAACAACATAGCAAATGTCGATAGTGCGGTTTCAAAACCATGCATATCTTGGACGACATTGAGCAATGTTTCTCCTTGTTTCACAAAGGGCCTCTGTTAGGGAATGGACTTGTGTGCGGGCGCAGATACAACATTGCTTTGAGCTTGCATATCTTGATCATGAGGCAGTTTGGACGATATTTCCTTAACAACCAACCCAACATTACGTAGGAACATGCTTTTTAGCCTTTGTTAGTGGACGAGTCTTGACCCACTGACAGAAGTTGACATTGCGGTTATAGTTGCCTCGCCACCTTCGTAGAAGGTGGCGGTTCCACCATTTTTTCCATAGCTCGCTGAAAAGTTGAGGTTTTACATTAGTAGTACTAGAACAGAAGATATTAAGGAGGCGGCAAAACCAAACAAAATAGCTTTGGTCTATATACAGAACTTATTCTGGTGAACCCATGTAAAATATTAGTTGTATTTTATTGCAAAGTACATAATAAAACCAGGTTACAAACATATGACCATGTACCATCGCTAATGTATTGTCTATTTCTTCACATTGTATTGAGGGCTAAGGATAAAGAGGCGAAGTTTATAATATGGTAAGCATAGTATGACATCATTCATATCACAAAACAATGAAAATGCATAAACAGCAATTGTAACGTTGTGTGGGCAAGTCCGAGACGGAACTAGATTACGGGTCAAGATCAAAGGAACATCACTCCTCTCTTTTAAACCTTGTAAGGTGCAATGATACGCTAAGACAATTGTGTATAAAACTGAAAAGAGTAATAGACATTGGCTGCAAACCATGCAGTTCAAGGCACAAGTGTCGGTGTACTAGAGTAGGGGTACCCTAGTATCCCGAACTCGTGCCGGCAGCGATTCTGACACCAGCAACAAGGCTTGCGGGTGACCGCGTAAGGTCCTCCGTGGTTCCTTTGGAGCCATTCAAGAACAAAGTATTCAAGCCAAGGCCCCGGCAAGAGAAGCTTGCCGGGAAGGCCACCCAAGGCATCTAGGAGACAAGACCCCGGCAAGAGGAGCTTGCCTGGAAGGCCAACCAAGGCATCTCAAGGAACTTGCCGCGACGCGCCATGCGTCCCGGCAAGGTCCGGTGAGCGGCAAGCTTCCGGACGCAACGAGGCAACAATCGCGGCAAAGGCGCTTGCCGACGACACTACCAATCAGTACCTGCGCCCGGCACATCCACCAGCGGTCGCCACAGGGCCTTTCGCTGCGGGCAAGAGCTGTCTGCGGCCGGTGAGTCGGTGATGGCGGCGCCGACAAGATTTCCATCGTGTGGCGGTGGCACCCGACGGTCCCTGTTTGCACTGTTTGGGCGACATAGACGGGCATTTAATGCCTTTGTCCCCTGTCGTCAGGGTTAGGTATGATACATTGTACAAGTAGTTGTACCAATCGCAACTCCTTTTCCATTTTTGCCCTTGTCTACTTTGCCACCTGTCGGAGACCCCTTGAGCATATAAAAGGAGGCCCATGCGCAACGTAGAGGAGGGGTTCGAAAAACACTCATGCTCGGTCTCGTTAGCAGCTAGTGTGTACTGTAGCACTCAGCGCTCTCGAGCAAGAACACAATACAACTCAGACATGCAGCAGTAGGAGTGTTATCTCTCCGGAGAGCTCCGAAGCTGGGTAAACCGTTCGTGCTTTCTCGATCGCTCTTCGTGCAATCTCCGCCCGCCGAACCGAAAGGGGCTCGGTCCGCGGTCCCATAGGTGTTAAGTGGGTCGATCAGCTTCCCGACATCTTTGGCGCGCCCGGTAGAGGCGTCGAGGTTATGTGAACCTGATCCGGCGTCCACACGAGCCAGATCTTCATCTTCTTCATCGACATGCCACCGAAGAAGAAGGCTTCGGCGGCAGCTGTTCCGTCCACGTCGATCCCACCATCACCGGAGCGTGTAGATGGTGGGGAAGACGCCGGCGGAAGAACGGGCATCGATGAGGGAGCTCACGGTGCTGCCAAGTCCAAGGACAAGGCTGCGCAGACCTCGGCGTCCATACATGCACCACGCCCATCTCTGGAGGTGCGGGACCGACAACGTCATGGTACTCGCATGATACCATCGTTCGTTAGGCCAAGATCGAGCTGGTGGATCTCGGGATGCTCAAGACCAGCATGCTGCGCCGGCATGCGAGCACAAGCGAGGCGCGGTCGCTGGGCGGGATCTTGCTCCTTCTAACATAGTTAGAAGTCCGAGCATATCCGCTCCTCGCGTCGTTCGCCATCGCCACCACCACTCCAGCGAAGCCTTGGCGAGCTCAAGCGCTCTGGATTACCCTCCAACGGCCGACAAGGTCGATGAATGGAGGGCCACCATTCGTAGTCTCATCGGCTTTGCCAAAAGCGACACTCGCGCAACCAAGTGCATCGCGCCGCGGCAGACTGCAAGCTCGAGCGGTGGCGATGAACCGGTGGGGTGCAAACCACCGCACTCTCCACCCGAAGGCCAAGATCGCCAACTCGCGGATCCACCTCGGCAATGACTCCACCGCGTCGCCGGATCCACGAGCTCATCGCGATCAGCGCCAAGTTTTCATGGCGACAACAAGAAGGCGCTTCGAACTTCGCATCGAAGCGCCAAGAGAAGAAAGCGACGTCAATCCGACCAGCGCCGCTGGGCCCTCTGTCGACATGCATGCGCCCGAAGAACCAGGCGACTTACCGTCTGGCGGGTTGCCCTGCGTTCACTCGTGATCTGCGGCAAGTCCAAATGGCCAAAGAAGAAGAATTTCAAACCGGGCGTACGAGAAATACGACGGCAAGGCGCACCCGTCGGAGTTCCTCGGCATCTACACCATCGCGGTGCAAGCTGCGGGGCGGACGACAAGATCTCGCCAACTACTTCCCGGCGGTACTCAAGCCCAATGTCGAGATCTGGCTCATGCACTTGCGGACAACTCCATATCCTCTTGGACAGATCTATGCCATCAGTTTGTCGGTGCCTTTACAGTGCCACAAGCCTCATGGCCAAGAAGCGACCTTCATCTGCTGCGCCCGGAAGGAAGGAGAGCCTGGCATAAGTACATTGAGAGATTCAGCCGTGTACAACACAACATCCCAGATGTCCACCACCTGTGATAATCAGCGCGTTCCATCGAAACGTCGCAACCGCAGGATCTGCGGAGGAGATGGCGATGTGCAAGATCGAAGAGCGTCAAGTGAGCTCTATGCCCTGGCCGACAAGTGTGCACGTCTTTGAAGAAAGGAGGAACTCGGAGAGAACACAGGGGCGGGAGGATCTCGATAGTGAGAGATCGCCTGCAAAGAAGAACCGTGGCGGAACAACAGGGAAAAAGAAAGGCAAAGATGTGCTAGTTGTTGAGCAGTCCGGCAATGGAGGTGGCGCCAAGAAAGCCAAAGCTGGTAGCTCCGGCAAGGAGATTGCATGAGCACCAACTACCAGGCCGTGGCGGTCGCCGACAAGGTGACAGCTCCAACAAGCGATCTTGCAAGATCCACCGCACCAAGGGCCATGACCTCAAGAGCTTCAAGAAGGTAGAGCAGCTTGTCGAGCAGCGAAGGCTGAATCGAGAGATCACGACAAGGAAAAGGCCAGGGGAAGGTCTTTGGAGGAGCCAGCAAGAAGCGCCCGGCCGGGGAGGGCCTTGGCAAGGCCAAGCGGCGGCAAGGAGACAGACCTCCCACGGCGCGACAAGGATGAAGATGACGGCGACGATGAAGACATGGATGATGGCGAGGCGATGAGCAGGAATTCCAGAAAGCCATAGAGGTCTTGTGCGTTGTGGCGATGCTTCTCGCATACGCCACCGCCAGCTCAAGCGGTGGATGCGGGAAGTCAATGGCGCAGAACCATCCGCCGAGTCACGCAAGCCTCTGAAATGGTCCAACGCCTATCATCTTTGATATTGAGGACCACCCGATCGCATAGCTGCGGTCGGGTGATTGCCGATGTTGGTTTCACCAACTATCCGCAACCTCAAGGTCATTAAGATGCTAGTAGACGGCGGGGCCAGTTTGAACCTGATCTCCTCAGCGGTACTCCAAAAACTCCAAATCCCTGATGGCGAGCTCGAAGAGACCGGCACATTCCAAGGAATCAATCCGGGAAGGAGCAAGCCGAAGGGAAAGATCACGTTGTCGGTGACATTTGGCAGCGAATTGAACTTCAGGACTGAGAGGGTCACTTTTGGCGTTCTTGACTTTCCATTGCCTTACAATGGGATACTTGGCCGTCCGCACTCACCAAATTCATGGCGGCCTCTCACTATGCTTACAACATGCTGAAGATGCGGGGCCGATAAGTGTCATCTTTGTCCTGGCGACAAGAAGGATGCTCTTATCTGCTACCGACAAGATCTCTTTGGGAAGCAGCAGCCGCAACAGATCGTAAGTCACTTGCCGCTGAAGCTCCCGGCGAAGAAGAAGACCAAGTCCGGCAAGAGTTCGATGCCCCTCGGCAAGCGCACCTCTTGGTGCTGCGCTACCGTCGAGGGCGCACCATCGAGCTCCACCGGCAAGTGTAAGAAGACAATGGCAGCTCCACGAGAGACCAAGAAGGTGTCCGCCAAGGAGGATGGTGCTGGTGGTACCTTCACCATCGGTGCCACTCTCGACCCTAAATAGGAAGGCGCTCGTTGCTTTCCTGCGGTGAAACGTCGGCGTGTTTGCATGGCAACCGTCGACATCCCAGTGTTCCTGTGAAAGTAATTGAGCACCATCTTGCCGTCTGTCCTCATCGCGCGGCCCGTCAGCAAGAAAGTCGAGAAGCAAGCGATTGGGCGCCAAGAATTTATCGCGAATAAATCAAGAAATTGGAAGCAGCGAGGCCTTGTCGGTGCTCCATCCTCGTGGTTGGCCAATCCTGTAGTCGTCGCCAAGGCAAGCGGAAATGGAGGCTTTGTGTCGACTTTACCGATGTTAATAAAGCTTGTCCCAAAGACCCATTTCCTTGCCGCGATCGATCAGATTGTTGACTCCACGGCGGATGTGACTTGCTTTCATTTCTTGATGCATACTCGAGATACCATCAGATCTTCATGGCGAGTAAGAGGATGAGGAGAAGACCGCATTCATCACCCCATGTGGCACATACTTTATTTCGTCACGGATGCCTTTCGGGTTAAAGAATGCTGGTTCAACATTTGCAAGGGTGGTCCATGGCGCTTTTGAACCGCAAATGCACAGTAAATGTGGAAGCCTACATGGATGACATAGTGGTCAAGAGCAAGGACAAGGCGACTCGATTCAAAATTTAGACGAAACCTTTGCAAATCTAAGCAAGATCAACCTCAAGCTCAACCCGAGAAGTGTGTGTTTGGAGTCCCTCCGGCAAGCTTCTCGGGTTCTTCGTGTCTCGCGGGGAATTGAAGCCAATCCCGACAAGATCAAGGTCATTGAGCAGATTGAAGCACCAAAGCGCGTCAAGGATGTACGAAGACTTGCGGTTGCGTAGCTGCTCTCAAAGAAGTTTATCTCTAGGTCTGCTGAAGCGCATACCGCCATTTTTCAAAATATTGAAAAGGCAGGTCCAATGAAATGGACTCGAAGCGGAGGCTGCGCTGCAGGACTTAAAGAGATACATCCTCCACTCAATACTTATCGCACCTAAGCCACGAGAGAAGTTGCTGCTATATATAGCGGCAACCAATCAAGTGGTTAGTGCTGCGTTAGTAGCGGAGAGGAGGCGGATGATGAGCCAAGCAACCATGGCGGATGCATCCAGCGACAAGCGAGCAACTTCACCGCAAGCTCTGGTCCCGACAAAGATGGATCTGCAAGGGAGCATGAGAAGATGTAGAAAAGGATGGTGCAGCGCCCAGTTTACATTTTGTCGGTTCCCTTCTGCGGGGGCTAGATCAAGGTACTCTGGTGTGCAGAAATTGCTTCCGGCCTTCTCATGGCCTCGAGAAAGCTCGCCATTACTTCCAAGCACATGAGATATGATCGTCACTCGCTTTCCGCTGAAGAGGATCTTGCAAAATCCGGAAGCAAGGCGGGATTGTCAGTGGGCCTTTGGAACTATCAAGCTTTGGCCTCAAGTTTGAGAGCACTTCAACTATCCAAAGCGAGCATTGGCGAGTTCATAGCAGAATGGGCGCCAACACAAGATGAAGAAATTCTAGAAGCGAGCATCCCGTCAAGGAGGCAAGCAAAGAGTGGCTGATGTACTTTGATGGTGCCTTCTGCTGCAAAGGCGCCGGTCTTGGCGTGCTACTTGTTGCACCACGGGAGCACCTCAAATCGTGGTCCGGATGCATTTTCCCAAGGGCAAGCAGCGAACAATCTTGGAGAGTATGAAGGTTTGCTTGCGGACTCGAGATCGCAGCAGACCTTGGGATCAAGAAGCTCATTGTCGGGGTGACTCACGACTTGTCGTCCGCCAAGTAAACAAAAATTATCGAGTCCATTGATGGAAGCTTCGTTGATGAAGTGAAAGCTAGAAGAGCACTTTGACGGCCTCTGAGATGGAATATGTTCAAGAACTCAAAACGACATTGCCGATGGCTTCGTCAAGTCGCCCTTACTTAAGTTACCTGTGGAACCAGGCATTTTGTGCTCAAAGCTGACTCAACCAGGTATGCGCCATCAAGCTGGACAGAACAAGAAAGGAAGTTGATTTCGGTGACTACTTTCCGCAGAGCTCCCGAAGCCGCCGCCAAGAAGGTCCCCAAGATCAACACCAAGAGTCTTGAGGAGCGATCTGCTCCGCAAGCCCTAGGGTTTGTTCCATTGAAGCGAGCGCTCCCGATAAGTTTTGCTCCGGCAAGCTTGCGAGACGTCAACTCGGCGAGCGCGAGTTCTCGCCGTAAGCGGATGTTCCCAGCGGCAGATGTGCCTTTAGTCCTTGTTGTCGAGCCGCAAGCTCGGCATGGGCACAACAGATTGTCCATTTCCTTGAGCGGAGAACTTCCGAAGAGCAAGAAGAAGCGGAAAGAAGTAGCCCGGCGGTAAGAATGTACCGGTTTATCGACAACACACTGCATGCGAAGAAGACTCAACGGCGTGAAATTGAAGTGTATTCACGGGAAGGCGGACAAAAGCTGTTGGCGAGAGATACATGGAGGCATATGTGGTCACCACATTGGCGCAAGAGCACTTGCCGGCAAAGCGTTCGACAAGGTTTCTTTTGGCGACAGCCTCCGGATGCAACTGCACAAGTAACAAAGTGTGAAGCGTGCGGTTCCATTCAGCGAGATACACCAGCCAGCTCAAGCTCTCAGACGATCCCTTTATCCTGGCCATTTTCGATGCGGGGCTGACATCCTCGGCCCCTTTCCCGAGCTGTTGGGGGCTTTGAGTACTTATGCGTTGCAATCGACAAGTTCACAAAGTGGTGGAAGTGGAAGCGATGAGGAAGGTGGCAGCACGATCGTGATCAAGTTCTTCAGTCAATTGTTTGCCGTTTGGAATCCCTAACAGGATCATCACCGACAACGGCACGCGCAATTCTGAGCCGCACCTTCATGCTGTCGTCCAAGATCTTGGCGCCAAAGTGCGCTTCGCTTACCATTGCTCATCCGAGAAGCGGTCAGCGGAGAGGCGAATCTTGAAGTGCTCGCGGGCTCAAGACCAGAACTTTCGACAGGCTGCGCAAGTGCGGAAGAAACTGGATTGAGGAGCTGCGGTGGTTCTTTGGTCGATCGGACGACGCCAAATTGATCCCGGCGGACACCTTCGCTCTAGTCTATGGAGCAGAGGCAGTTCTCCCCACGAGAACTCGTATACGGGTCACCTCGAGTGCTCGCTTATGATGAGCTTGAGCAAGAGCGATTGCGACAAGATGGCCGACTGCTCCTTGAGGAGGACCGTCTTGAGGCATTGTCTGAGCTGCTCGTTACCCAGCAAGCTTTGCGCCACTACCATAGCCGCAAAGTTAACGCCAGAAGTCTCGAGGAAGGCGACCTTGTTCTTGGTGGCGTTCAGTCCGCCAAAATTCCAACAAGTTGGCCTTGAAGTGGGAGGCCCTTACCGGGTGAAATGAGTCACTAGGCCTCGGCGTTGTCGCCTTGAGACCGAAGATGCAATTCGGTGAGCAACTCACGGAACATTGAGCATCTTCGTAAGTTTTACGTGGAAGATGGTTCTTGGAACCTGTTAGGCAACCACCTTTTGTACAAATCTTGCCGATGTTGCATGTAATCCTTTGTACAAAGTCGGGCGCAGACCCCGTGCATAAGTAAAGCTCATGTGCTTCGCACATCTTGTCAATTTCATGCTTTCAATTTCGTTTTGCATGCATTATCTGACACTTTGTGCAGCACCTACCCCGGTAAGCAATAACGAGCCATAAGGCTCCATATCTTTATTTTTCTCTTCTTTCTCTTTCTCAAAGAAAGGAACGCTCCCTCGCCCACAAGTTTGCCGGGGGGAAAGGAGAAGATAATGTTGTGGACCAGGCGTCGTTCAAGGAAGTTTCGCCTTACCGGAAAGCAAGCAATGAGAAAAGCTAAGTTGCTAAAATTTGAGCAATCAGTTTTAAAATTTTAAGTTATCTTCCTCGAGCGATGAGTACTTTGTATGGAAAACACTGTTGCGGAGGAACCAACTCGTGGCTAGCTTGCGCCCTTACTTTGTTTGAGTCCGCTCAACAACTTAAGTGAGCTGCAACTAGTTGCGACAAGGTTTCTTGTCGGTGGCGGCACCGCCAAAGAATCTTGACGTCAAGACTTTTCGGCTTCGCGGCAAAAGGTGCTGGCCGACAAGTTCCCTAAAAGCGAGGGCAAAAACATACAAAGGAAGGAATCAAGTAAAGGAAATAACATAGCAATTACTACCGAAATAGAGTTATATTACAAGATAACATGTCGCAGCTCTAATAGATTGTTCTCATAATGTGACTAGCATTGACAAGGAAAAAAGAAAGCAGGCGGCCTAATCTCGCGATCGCCCTCAACCCTCTTGATCCGCTCACCTTGTCCACAATGGGTGCGACAAGGGTCTTGGCGCTTCCACATCAGCATCCGCGGCGAGGACTTGAGGGCGTTGGTGAGGTTGAGGCCTGGTTGCGGAAGGCCACCTTCATCGGCACCTTTGAAGAGCTCCAGCGCAGATCTGGCGCGACTCGTCGGCCAGCTGCTTTGGAATCTCTTCCCGGTCGCTGGAGGGTCGTCATCACGCCTTTGAAGAACAAAGCTGAGCTTTGGCTGGGTTGGAGGTGCTCATCGGAGGAATACCCAAGATTATCCATCCCCAGCTGCGCCAGCTCCCTGTCGATGGCTGCGGCCGTATCCACGAGACCCTCGGTCCAGTGCTCCACATTCTCCCTGAAGGTGTTCTAGGCGGCGGCAGCACTCGCCAGCAGCGCCTCGTCGGCCTTGATCTTCTCCTTCAAGGCCACCTCCTGCTCCCTAGCGCCGTCCAGCGTCTGAGTCAATGTGGTCAGCTTCAACTCGAGATCTGCGTTGGAGTCCTTGGCGGCGCTGAGCTCCTTGCTCCTCTCGGCGAGACGGCCCTGCAGCTCGCCAAGAGTGTAGGTGTCCTTCTCGCGCTCATGCTTGAGTGCAGCAAGCTCCTCACCGCTCTATTTGAGATTGGCCTCCAGCTGCGTCACCTTCGTCTCCAGCTCCTTCTTGGCGGCCTTGGCAGCTGCGGCAGCATCTTTTGCTTCCTTGAGAGCCCCGCCAAATGTTCGCTCGCGCGCGGAAAGCTCCTCCTCATGGCTGTCAAGATTAATCTTCCGCTGCGCCAATTCGCCTTCCTGCTGAGCGGCTTCTCAGCTCGGCAAGTCATTTGTTGCTCTTCAACTTCAGCCTTCTCGAGGATGAAGGCTTTGCGCTCCTCGGCGAGTCGCTCCCGCTCCTCTGCCAAGGACCGGAGAGCTTCCTGATTAAGGCCCCGGAGCTCCTCCACGCGTTTCTCGATGTCTGCTCCCGCCTTCGCGACAAGTGCTTCTCGGGACGCCAGTTTTGCTTGTCGGGCACGGTAGAGTGACAGCAGCTTTTGCAGCAGCTGCTCCTCCTCAGACTCGCCGCTGCTGCTGCTTGGCGCGTCGACCAATGTCAGCCCAGTAGAGGCAAGCAACTCTTCGTCAAAGGTCTCTCCTTGACCGGTGCCACAGGCTTTCGGCGCCCGGGGAGCTTGATGAAAACGCCATCGCCCGGCCTTCAAGTAAGCGCCGGGCTGGGGCTCTTGGCTGACGCCGCAGCGGCGGCGGAGGATCGGCGGTCGGCGTGGCGCTGGCGCTCCCTGCGGCCTCAGGGCCGTCAGTGCGATCGCCGGACCCCTCGCCAGCTTCCGCGGCGGCAGCTTTGGCGGCCTCTCCGCCGGCGGGATCATCAGCGCCGGCTTCCTCTTCGATGGCGGTGGCATCGTCAGTGTTGTCGCGCTCGTCCTCCTCGCCGGCGACCTCGGTCTCCATTGGCTCTGTGGCAGATGGATCTGACGACCGGAAAAGAAAGAAAAGTCAAGCAAATATCCAAAAAGAAATCAGAAGAAGAGGAACACAAGGGCAGTTTTCAAGCAAGAGGATTACGCACTTGGAGTGCAAACCATGGTCTCAACCACCGAAGGAATCGCTGGTGCTGTCCCTTGCGGGCTGTCCTTGCGGAAGCACTCCCTTGCGGGGATCCTCCCTTGGCGGTGTGGTCGAGCAGATGGCATTGGGAGGCGGCTTCGAGGCACTCTGGTAAGGCTGCTCTGCTCCTACAACAAACCCTGATCGAGATATCAGCAAAGAAAAGCACCCATACGCGCCTAACGGCGAAGTAAACCATACACTTCTGTTTGGGGGCTGCGTTTGAGGCTGCTTTAGGAGAAGGTTGCGGGTCCGGCAAGGTGGTCTCGGACACGCCTCTTCTTTGCGGTGGGTTCATCCTCGATGACAATCACGGGACCTTGGCTCTCTTCGGCTCTCGGGCCAGCGTCACGAAAAGGAATAGGTTGAGAATGAAGCAAATCAGATACAAGACAAAACAGCAGTTGAAGAACTACAAGTACAGAAAGAATCTTACTCTTCTTCTTCCTCGGAGCTGAGTGCAGAGAGATCAATTCGGCTCGCCTCCGGTGCGATGAGCCGGAAAGTAGTTCCTTGGCCGCTTGGCGGAGTGCAGGAGCTGTGGTCCCGGAAGGCCCGCTCCGATTCTTTGCGGCAGCGTGAGGTGCTCCAGCAGCAGTGCTTGCCTTGATGGAAGCGCGTCGGCAGCCTACGGCGGCTGTTGGCTGCGCTTCTGCCGCCCGCTAATTCCCGGCCTTGCGGAGCGCCTTCTTGGTGGGCTGGGGGCTCGCTTGCGGCAAGCTGTGCGAAGGTGGGGAGGCGCCCTCGGCGGGCTCGCTCGAATCAGCCGACCTCGACAAGCTCTTCCTCACCGGCAAGCTCCCTCGCTCGACAAGGCTTGCCGCCTCTGCTACCTCTGCCTCCTCCACGGTGAATCCGAACTTCGCCCAGCGGCAGCTTCTGCCGCCTCTTCCGGCTTGGTGGCAATCGGCTGCATCTCATCTTGGTGGTGTCATGGTGAGGCTCCTCTGCTCGTCGGGGTGGACCGGCACTTCTACCGAGCCGTCAAAGAATGCACTGCGGCGTCATCTGCGAGGCTCTTGCGAGGTTGGGACAATTCCATGTGAGTCGCTGCTGCGACATCATTGCGGATCTTTCGAGTGAGGAATTGTTACGGCGGAACGACACCTCGGCAACATGAACCATTCGGGATGATCAGGATCGTGCTTGAACAGTTCCAAAACATCGCGTCAATTCCAAACGGTGAAGTTGAAGTTGAGGCCGGACGCAGCCTCATGATATCCGCCGCATTACGGAACTCCCGGTGGTCTCCTCCTCTCTCTGCGAAGCGTCTTGTGGCGAAGAAATGCTGCGCCAGCAGCGCTCGGATGAACCCGGCAAGTCTAAAGCGTAGAGATCCGCGTGGCGGCAATCTTCACCCTAGTGTCTTCGGGGCCACGCTTCTCCAATCGTTGCAGCGCACTATTGGGGTTTAGTATTTGGGCGATGAATGGCTGCGGGTTCTCCTCGACAATCCAGCACCGGTCGCCTCCATTCCTCCCACTGCTGCGAGCTCTCCTCGAGATAAGCTTCCTTCTTGCCAATCCTCGAGATCCAGCGATTCCTCCGGCAAGAGGCTCCTCTCTCAACTCGGGGCATAAAGAAGTGGCGAAAAAGGGCTACGTTGGGATGGACTCCGACAAAGTTTTAGCAGAGATGTCAGAAAACTGCCATGGTCGAGACAGCATTGGGGGTGAAGTCAAGGGCGGAACCGTAGGTGTTCATGATATCACCGAAAAATTCAGAGAAAGCGGGCGAGCCCGCGATAGAAAAACAGCGAAGAAAGGGTATCCACTGGGAGCCGGTTCAGATCTGACGGTGAGAGTACCTTCGTGCGCGGATCGCCTCGCGTCTCCGTCGGCGAGAAGAGGTAGTAGTACTCCCTCGGATCCTTGGCGAGCTGAGGGAAGATTGCCGCTCTTTTCATGGCGCCCATGAAACGCTGCGCCTCGGCCGACTTCATGGCCTTCCCTTATCGACTTCAGACCATGGCGGAGGTGGTGGGGAGATCGTGGCGTTGGTGGTCTTTGGTGGCAATGGGGGGGGCTTGCTCTATTTTCAGCCTTGGGAAGAAGGGGAGCAGCGGTAGTTTTGGAGATTGGGGCAGCAAGCGGCAAGGTAGGCGAACTGCCCTGCTTCCTCTGCTTATAAAGAGGGAGGGCGGACGTTCCGCTTTCGAATAAAGAAACCACCATGATCTCCACGGCGCGCATTCGATCGTGCCGTTAAATGGGGGCGTGGTGGGTGCGGGGCGAGTTATGGCGCAACCCAGGCCGTGTGTGCCCGTGCCTGTTTGGGCTGGCCCACTGGCGCTTCGGCACGGTGTGTAGCCCAGGCCGGGGGCTCTGTCGATTGTGCTAGAGTAGGGGTACCTGGTATCCCGAACTTCGTGCCGGCAGTTCAGCACCCAGCGGCAAGGCTTGTCGAGCGACGCCAAGGTCCTCCGTGGTTCCTTTGGAGCCATTCAAGAACAAAGTATTCAAGCCAAGGCCCGGCAAAAGAAGCTTGCGGAAGGCCTGCGCATCTGGGAGACAAGACCCGGCAATAGGAGCTTGCGGGAAGGTAACAAGGCATCTCAAAGGAACTTGCCGCTGACGCGCCATGCGTCCGGCAAGGTCGATGGCGACAGCTTCCGGGCCGCGAGGCAACAACGCGGCAAAGCGCTTGCGCGACAAACTCTCAATCTGTACTGCGCTCCAGCACATCCACCAGCGATGTCGCCTACAGGCCCTTTCCAGCAGCGTGGCAAAAGGCTATCGCGGCGGTGGAGGCGTGGTGGCAGCGGCGTGACAAGATTGCCATCATAATAGCGGTGGCGCCCTGAGCGATCCTGTTTGCCTTTGTTTGGGCGACATAGATGGGCATTTAATGCCTTTGTCCCTAACGTCGGGGTTAGGTATGATACCTTGTACAAGTAGTTGTACCAAGCAACTCCTTTTCCATTTTGCCCTTGTCTACTTTGCCACCAGCGGAGACCCTTGAGCATATAAAGGAGGCCCATGCATAGCGTAGGGGAGGGTTGAAAAACACTCATGCTCGGTCTCGTTAGCAGCTAGTGTGTCTTTGTAGCACTCAGCGCTCTCGAGCAAGAACACAATACAACTCAGACATGCGGTAGTAGTAAGTGTTATCTCTCAGGAGAGCTCGAAGCTGGGTAAACCGTTCGTGTGCTTCGCCTCGATCTGCTCTTCGTGTGATCTGCCCCCCCTTGAACCCGAAAGGGGCTTGGTCCATGGTCCCATAGGTCTTAAATGGGTCGAGATCAGCTTCCCGACAACAAGTCGAGTAAGTAGTAGTTAAAAGGCATGAGGATTAAGGACTTACAATAGCGGCTTTGGTGGTGTAGTCATGCCCTTCTTCTTCTTGGTGTGACGGTCCTTGAAGATTTCCACAGCATTTGGTTCGGTACTTTTTGGTCCTTGCGGGCTTTCCTCTGCATTTCGAACAAGTCAATATAGATCGATAATATGGTACATCGAAAAGAGTGAAACAGTAGCTAATTACAAGAGCCTCGCGATTATGCAATATAGCTACGAGATCACCGTCGTCTGTTGGAATTTCACTTTTCGTGCAGTTGGCCTTGTTCTTTGAACAGTTCACCTACAAGAAGATAGATTTGTGTGACACATGCATAAATAGGACTTCAACATGTGATCGATCACATATATATAATGTACCTAATACTTGGATCGGACCAATGTTTAACAAGGCCCTCGGTCTTCATCGATATATTTTCCTTTGGAGATGTTTGGGAAAGTTCACTTTAGCCTTGCCTTCAAAGTGAGTTTTCCTCAAGTTATACCGATCTTGTCGTGAAGAGCAGACTTGAAAACATGGGTGCAAGCTTGTATGGTTGCATCATCTTGGCTATCAACTTGAACCTCATCATTGAAAATTATGGGAGTCTCATTATCGGCAACCTAGAAAGTATGGGATGAGCAAGGCGATATTACTAGTTTCCATACATAACCATACTTACAGATAAATGGTCGAGGAAGGTGTTGAACTGGGTTTCGTCTTTGTCATTCTGTCTTGAATCCATGTTGGGAGGATACGCATGACACCTAACGGCAACCGCTGCCTCGATACTAACTTGGGTGACTCAGTAGCATCCGTGGCCTTTTAAACCTGCCTCAAAAGCGGATCTCCATTCTTCCTCCTCTAGATTTAGTTAACCTATCGAGCATTATCCACGATGTTTGTTTCCTCTTGCGCCTAGGTGCTAGTCCAACAACGAACATAGGAAGTGTTAGTGTACATCAAGCTGTGAGACTACATATAAAGAAGCATGCAAGCTGTAACTTGACTCCAGCAACTACCTTCTTGCTGTTGAAGCTCACAAGGTTCATCGATATTGCCAACTCATCTTGTGTCAAGAGTGCTTGGGAAGTAGTGTCGGTGGCAAGGGAGCTTGGGAGCGTCTTTGCTAGCTCGATTGATGCATGAGTATGTCGTGCAACTGGTAATCTTGTGGTAGGTGTTGCAAGAACTAGGGCTGTCTCTGCTTGTTTGGTGGCAGCTATTTGTTTCTGTTTGGCTTTTTTGCAGCTCGTGTAGCATGGGATGCCGTGTTTGTAGAATTTTCATTTGGACTTTGACCTTCTATTGCACCATCGATTACCGAGAATCTGCGAGGATTCATCCGCTTCTCATTCCCTGCCATTATGTGTTTCTTCCTCTTTCTCGTGCCATGTTAAGTCAAGCCGACAAGAAAAAGCGAATAACAATTTAGTTCTTGAGAACAAATTGATGTGTGATCTGAGACGAACTGAACTTTGATGTTAGACAACCACATGATAGGAGGATGTAATATGTATGAAAAACAGGAACGGAAGAGATAACAGAACTATGATGTGTAAACTAAGAAGAAGACATTTCACCAAATTAGAAGCAATGCAATGGAAGGTAGACACCATATGAAAGATGCTACAAATATCGCTCTGCCAAGTTAAGGTGTCTCATCATAAATGGCGTTTAAACAAATGTGAAGCGAGTACAAGAAATAAATCATATGCAAGATGCAAACAACATCACACTACCATGTTAGAGGTCTCTCGTCATTAGTGCCATTGCATATTCACAGCTTATGATGTGTAAACTAAGGAGAAGGCATTTCAACAAATTAGAAGCAATGAAAGCTAGACACCATATGAAAGATGCAGCGAATATCACTCTACCAAGTTAAAACTGTCTCGTCATAAGTGCCATTTCAACAAATTAGTAGTACAAGCTAGAAAAGAATGTGAGATGTAACCTATATCACACTCACGAAGTCAAGCGTGTCTTATGATAAGTGATTGTTGCGGGTTACACAACATAGTAATTTGATGTAAGAACATGGTGTGATAGAGCAGATATTGTATGTTCTAGAAAGCAGGAACACGTGTCTTATTCAAGTATAATGTGTAAAGTAAGCAGATGGAATTCAACAAAATTAGAAGCAATACAAGCTAGACATCACACATAACATGCAACCACATATAACATTGCCAAGTTAGAGGAGCACCGGTGATGCTGCACTAGGGAGGCGTGCTCATCATAAACACAGCTTTGTTGAGTGTCTATGCATGTGTTGTCTTGGAAATCATCTTGGGGGTGTGGAGGTAGAAGCGTAGAGGCCCTCCGTTCGGAAGGAGCACCTTTATCCGCTGCCTTGCTAACTTCCTTCCGCTTTATTGATTTTGAATTGTCAAGTAAAACCGACAAGAAAAAGCAATAAAATTCTCTCTTCAGAACTCATTCATGCATGATCTTGACAATCACTACTTTGATGTAAGGCAAACACATGATACCGAGGATGGAATATATACGAAAAGCAGGCGGACATGGCATGTTCACAACTGTTTGTGTAAACTAAGCAGAAACCATTCTAGCAAATAAGAAGCAATGCAAGCTAGACACCACATGAAAGATGCAACCAATATGACTCTGCCAAGTTAAAAGCGTCCCATCATAAATGGAATTTCAACAAATTAGAAGCAGCGCATGCTATAAATCATATGAAAGATGCAACTAATATCGCCTTTGCATATACTAAAGGTGTCTCGTCATATTGATTGATGTGGGATACAAAAAACAATAGTTTTATGTAAGGACATGCTTAATAGACAGATGTACTATGTACTAAATACAGGAAGGCATGTCACATTAACAGGTATAATGTACTATAAGCTAAGCGAGACTAGCACATGTAGTTTAACAGATTGGAAGAATTACAATCTAGACACCATATGCAACATGCAACCACATATCACGCTGCCAAGTTAGAGCAAGCACTGCGATGCTAGTGTAGAAATGTTGTAATCAACTCTGAGCTCGTTCACTATCTTCATCTAGCATTTACATTTCTTGAGAATCATGTCGGAGGTGGTGTTGCATTCTTTAAATGAGTAGTCCCCTTGCTGCCTGCCTTGTCATAAGTGATTGATGAGGATACACAAGAACATTAGTTTGATGTAAGAACATGGTTAATACACAGATGTACTAGTATGTACCAAAAACAGAAAGGCATGTCATATTCAAAGGTATAATGTGTAAGTTAAGCAGATGCAATTTAACCAAATTGGAAGCAATACAAGCTTTACATCCGGCTGGTGGTTCATGTAAAAAATATCTTTCCTTATCTTGATAAAGACTGACTTCGGCCTTTCGAATACAAGCTAGACACCATATGCAACATGCAACCACATATGACACCGTGAACTTAAAGCAAGCACCTGGGATGGTGGTTCACGGCGGCGAGATCATCAACTCCTGAGCTATGTTCCCCGTCTCCATCTGTGACACTACACCCTTTAAAGTCTTGAAGCGATATGCAGCTAGCCGCGTACCACGCTGGGTGACTTCTCTCTTCTCTTTCACCTTACGTGAAGGCAGGGTCTAAATACCCTTGCATAAAAACACAATAGTGAGTATGGGTGAAGTGTGTGCAGAAGTAGTGCCTTTGTAAAAGTAGCAGATATGCGTGGCTGAAAAATAAATGACGGAGACATATGATAGCTTTACAATATTGCATGGCAAACAAAATTAGATTCTACTCCGTATGATTTTGTAATATATGAGCACGAAATGCAGGTACTCCTCTAGCACACCACCACATGTGGTCATATCAAGATAACGATCGACTAAAAATAAATAGGCGGTCGATTTTTTTATGAACCGTCCGATCTATAAGAGCAGGCAGATGGCCTTCGTCTACCTCCCTTGATCCTTGTTGGCGATCTTTCTCGAACCTTGGCGACCACCGGCCCAGACCCTGCCTCGCCGCCCGCCCTCCCATCGACCTCACACCACCGCCCGTGCTTGGCGCCCCAGGCCATCCCTTTAATCCCGGCCGACCTCGGATCGGGCGCCCGGTAGCTCTAGGCCACACGCCCTAAGATAAACACCAAGCGCTGCTTCCCGGTGTAATAGTCGTACTAGCGCTGTTCGCCGGGAATTCTTCCGTTAATTGGGAATCAAGCTGGCCAGAAATTAAAATTCAGGAGGCGGCGGACCTCTAGCTAAGGTGAAATAGTATATGAGGAGAAACCTTGTGCATTGCGAGTTACTAGGAACATCTAGTATCAAGAAAAGCGGTCAACTAGTGTCTTACGTGGGATGAATACCGTGCAAGCGAGGCGTAAGATTTGCACGAATAAGGAAGAGAGTACCTTCTTGGTTGCGGTGTGGTCACCTCCACATGTCGCGCCGATCTTCTTCTTTTTACGGAAACCGATGTTACGGAGGTGCAGGCTTGGGCGAACCCATGGCCAAATTGTTGACTATGTTGCCGTGGTGGTATGTCGGCGGAGGAAGCAGATCCGGCGGCGAAGGGCGGCGTGGCGAGAACAACTCGGTGCGGTGGAGGTGGCGAAGTTGGGCGGCAATGGTGGCGCGGGGCGGCGTGGTTGAAGCTGGCTCGATGCGGACAGCTCGGCCTCGGCTTCAACTACTAGCCGTGGAGGCGTTGCGGTTGAGGTTGCGGTGGGCGGCGGCGGCGGGTATCGGCTCGGCGTGATGGAGAGGCAGCGGTTGATGGGTGGGATGGGGTGGCGGACGGAGGGCGCCGTGGTTTCAGCGGCTGGTGGAGAGGTAGTTTTGGCGCCCTGGAATCTGAATGGGGAATCGGATGGGTGGGGAACCATGTTTGATGCAGGGGCGCTTGTTTTGGCTTTTTGAACAGAAGATGGGGCGCTTGTTTGAAATTTGGGAAAGTACAAACTTTGCCCCCTCTTAAATTCGGACCTCTGCGGGTCGGTAGGATGGTAATCCAGGTGTCCCAAATAGTGGGCGGGGCGATTTGGCGCAGCGCATGTGTGTAGGCAGCCATTGTGTATGAATGTTTTTGGAGGCGGTTGCGTGGCGTCTAGATGAAGCTACAAACCTACCCGGTTTAGACCTTTGGACGTTGGGCGGTGGGTTTCTCGGTCGGAGTTATTAGAAAAGTAATTTCCTTGTACTACCAAACATTGGTCTCCAGCGGTTTCGGCGAGTAGAGGCTCTTTGGTAACCGTTGAAATTTTGAAACACAAGCATTCACGTTTAGAGTACTCTTGAACTATGAGGATTGACCTAAATAGACAACGTTATATTTGACCTTGTATGTTTGAAAACCTCATTAAATTATCCGCTTCTTTTGAAATTTTGACACTTGAAAATCCTATAACTACGATTATTTTGGAATGGAGGGCTAAATTTGAATCTATTTTGTACACGACTACATATGCTATTATGTACAAAATCAGAGCAAAGATTGGTGCCCCATAATTTAGGTATGGTTTACAAATGCCATGATATCAAATTCAAATAATTGAATGGACTTCATGTTGAATTCGATTTTTAAACCACCTTAAGTTGAATTCAAATGTATGCTAGTTCATATGTAGCTATTTATAATGTCCATTGTGTAACTTTAGTATGTATAATGTGCTTTACACACACAACATGAACTATACTCATGTTTATATTCGATTGCTAAGCGATGCATTATGCAGAGTTCAAAATACTAACTATGTGGATCAATTGTGTTGAATAATAACATAGACATGCTCAAATTCGATAGAATCTAGATGTCGATGGATCAATGACCGCTCCTTACGCCAATTGCAAATATCATGATCCCATCCTAATATTTGGATACAATTTATATCTTTAATCAATGTGTAGAGCAGTCTTTTACGTGTAGTTTCACTCTCCATCGGTGGTCTCTCACACATGCTCACACACTCTCTCCAGGTGTCTTTCTACACACATGCTCTAGATATAACCCTCCCTCCCTCTCGTAACCATTTACAACTTTTTCACTAACCTTTATCACAAGCACTCTTCCTCTACTTAAACATACACGCACAATCCTCATCGACCCTTTATATATACATGGACCTTCCTATGTGTCTCATGTACGCACATTATCTTCGCTTTGTCTCTCACGCATTGTCTCACCTCTCTTCCTAATCGTGAGTATGATTCTAGCGAGCATTCTGTAGGATGCCCCTTAAAGTTAGGTTGGATGAATAGTAATATCAGAGATAAAGGGGTTACCTTAGTCCGAGAACCTAGGGTTACAAATCCTAGGCGGCTTTGTCGGTGGACACAGAGTCCTTCACATTTCTGCTATCTTTGTCTTGTCGACTAGTCATCCATGGGTCTTCCTAAATGTGTCATGGGCGACCAATGTGGCTGAGGCGGAACGAATGAAGGGCCTCACCTCGACCCACGGACCTCACAGGTGACACCCTCTGCCCCACGTCTCATTATCTTCTCACACCCACATACCAACACAAACACCACACACACGAAAATTTCTCTGGTGCCTCTATTCCCTCCCCCTTGCATATACACACTCAAGGAATGGAATCTCTTGTCGTGACGTCATATTATCTCTCTCTCTCTCTAGACCACTCTCATTTCTCGTGCTATCTCTCCCACCCCACCCCGTCGGCCCTCTATCCATGCCTCTCTCGAATCGTAATACACACACATACCTCTCTAGGCCCGCCAAATGCATCAACTACACATTCACACATGTTACATCCGTACCCCATTGATCTAAAAGCCCTCTCTTCACGTTTATTTCGCATACAACATTCCTTTTGAATAAAGTGTGGCCAAAAATTATTTTAGAGTTTCTACATATATACAACATTACAAAGTTATATGGAGAGTCTGACGCTAACTTTCATTGCATGGTGCCCACAATGATATTTATTCCGCCTTTGTGAATTTGTATATTTTATATTATATACAAAGTTAGTCATAATAAAGAGAAGCGAAGAGCATCTCTCTCTCCGCCATACACCCCCCATGCGCCCCTTTCACGTATGCACACAAAACTATCTCGAGGTCCTCTAAAGTAAGCCCCAAAAATTCACGCGTGTTTCATCTTTCTCTCGCGATATATGCAATGCGATCATTGTATTTGAAGAAAAGCCGATACATACATTGGACTTCATAATCCACTCATTAAGGTCACCGTTTACGTTTAGTGTTATTATCTGATCACGGGCTCACCGTACAACTCTGTATTTGCTCATGACATGACTAGTTGACGATTAAGCGCTCCACGTGGCACCTCTCTTGTTGCATCACATTATCTCACTACCATCGTGCCCACCTATCAACTGTATCTACTCTACATCTACACTCTTATAAAATACATAAAATACACTCTTATAAAAATAGAGTTGGTGATGATGGTGTGCTGCCATCACTGCAATATAGGCCATCCGATTTATATCGGCGGATAGGAAAGAAACTATGGCAATTTTGCAAAAAGGTACCCACACACCTCTCCACATTTGCAAATAAGGCCTTCCCTCGTTCATCCTTTTCTCTCCCAAGATAAACAAGTCATACAAATGCATCTTGATGTTCGTGCAGCATACGGCATCTTGCTAGTAAGAATGAAAACAAGCGACAAAAATATATTTTGGCGGTGGTTCAAAGTCATGACCCATGCACTGTGGACAAGCTGGCCTTGTATTGGTTTCTTGAGCGTCTGTTTTAACACACGAGGAGCTGGTGTGGTGATTGTACACACGCACACATGCACATGAACTGCATCGCATAACACTCACACAAACACATGCACCCACGCCGCATGCAACACTCACACGTACACGCAGCCACGCATACACATAACACTCACACGCCTGCGCATGCATGCACACACGGTACACCACCGACCAACACACACTCTCACGCTCAAGTGCTCAACCTACGTGCATGCGCACACATCGAATACAGCAGACATACACAACCAGGTTATTCCAGCGCGCGGGTTGGAGCCTTATCGGCGCTGCGTAAATTTGTGTTTATCGACCTTTTCCCTATCGAACCGACAAGTGGGACCCACAAGGAACGTGGTCAATTTAACTAGTCAACATGACACCACGAGACTATTTGGCGGTCAGCAGTGCAATCCGATGCTGAAGCTGTGAGCAAGTGACGGATAATCACCGCAAAGCGTATATAGTGACCGTAATCAGCTTATTACGAAGTTCGGTGACCGTATTACGCTTTTTCTCTCTGTAGGCCCTTCAAAACTACATCTCTACGTTCGCATGTTACATCTAACAACTATGCAATACAACACTACTACTACACTCTAACACAATAAATCATATGTGTTTTAGTTTTACTAGATAACATATTGTTACTTATAATTTCTCGGTTTGCATACACTAAAATTGCCTTTGAAATGTTTGGCGATATCATCTATCTTGGGAAAAATCCGCCCTTTCTGTTTAATCGGGTTTGTATCGATGGATCGTGCGAAACAGCAAAACTATAGTACTATCTGATACAAGTAGCGATTCAACTGGGCGTCGTGTCGTCTACTCCTCCGTCGTAAGAGTGGGCGCTTCGCTTTCATAAATCTTCTAGTCCCTTTCGCCGACATGTGGGACATCAAGCTACGGGTCCACGTGCCATCTGGAATCTGATCGCGAGCAGCGGGGTGAAGCACCCGGTCATGGCGCCCGGCGTAGTAATGAGCAATGAGGCGTTAAATCACAAAGCTGCAACTTTCCCGCGATTAAGTTTGAGGGCGAGTAATAATGCTAAAAAAAAGTTGGAGGATGAAGCAACCATCATTTCACTCGTTGCTGAATCGCTTCTCCTCATCTTCTTCAACTTAACCACGTGTTTATACTGCCGTTATTACGCCTCATGTGTGAAGCGGATCGTCTTGGTAAAGCACTGACATGTGGGACGCATGTTAACAAACGCCATCCAGCGGCAAAATCACCTCCTTTTACTAATCTTGATTCTATAATTTTTTAGATCAATATAGGGAAAATTGATTTTATACCCTTAGTTGTGTCACACTCGTAGGTTTGCCCCTAGTTTGGAAAACACTCGTTCTTGTCCAACTCACTTTGGTTTTCTTATGCTTTTGCCCTTAAGCGCAGTTCGTCTAGTCAGCGCCGTTTGACCGCTACGGTGATAGTTTTGGACATTTTACCCCTCTTGCGGATAACCCTCGGTACCCCTTAGGTCCTCAGCCAGCTCGCGTGAAAAGCAGAGGAGGAAGGCACGACAAGTTTGGGCGGGAAGCGAAGCGGGGAGAGAAAGGAGGCGGTGCACATGGCGAGCTCGGGGTCGTCCTCCTTCTCACGGCGACCGGAGAGGTAAGTAGTCCTTTGAATCTATTAATTTGGTGCTCCTCCACCCCATCCCACTTGAATCTAGGGATTTCTAGGGTTTGTGACATTTGGGAAATTTTACCTATCTTTTAGGTCGATGGGGTCGAGGATTGTGCAACATTCATGAGTTTTATCTTCCCGCGAGTCCTATTCCGGCTTGGAGTTTTGTCAAAACATCGCTGCCACAGCCATAGCCTTGTCCCTGCCCGCCGTGTATCATGGGGAGGAGCTAGCAGTGGCCGTCGTTTTTTAGGTTGTCCATTAGATGTAAGTTTTTGTGAATTTGTGATAGATTTAGTTTTTGTTGATTTGTACTCTCTAATGTTGATTACTCTGACTTGCAATTAGTTACCAGAAGAGTGTGAATGGGTGGTGTGGGTTGACCCAGCTCCTCCATTGTGTGTTGCCCTTACTTTTGAAGACTTGCACGCAGAGGTTGAAGGCAGTTGGATCAAATGTCACCATCTGAAGAAGGAAAACATGGAGCTGGAAGGAAGAACTGGGCTTTGAAGAAGAAACTTAGAGAGAGAGATGAGATGTTCTTTGGTGTGGGCATTGCTATTAGTTGGAATTGTTATGTTTGTTGTCTTTGGTATGGTAGATGTAGTTTATCGATGTATCGAAGTGAAGATGTTGATGGAACCCTACTTTGTTTGATGTAACTTTGAGTTGCGGTTGAATTGATGTCACTTTATCGATGTAAATCGGCGGCGTCGACGACAAATCTATATGATGAGTCCAAATGTGGATGGTAGATGAAGATTTGTAAATCGGCGATGTCGACGACAAATCTTATGTGATGAGTCCAAATGTGGATGGTAGATGAAGATTTGTGCGTGGATGGTAGATGACGAAAAATCAACATGAAGTTGAACAACAAAATAGTGATGGACAAAGGAGATAACGACAAGCAGCAAGCGAGTGCACTAAGCAAGCAACAAACATTAAGCAAGTGCATAATAGTCGAGTGCATAATAGCGAGTGCAGGACATTAAGCACTCGAAGTTCACATAGTCAAGTGCAGATCAACATCTAGTTCATAACAGCATCAAAACAAGTAGAGCACAATACTTAAACATCTAGAACTTTAGTTTTTTGTGCTTCTTAATGTTGTAAGTTAGTGAGCAAGGCCATAGATTGTCATCATAAAATTTTCCTTTGAATTTCTTGCTGAAATTTTGGGCAAGATGCCTCATACACTCTCTGTGCTCCACTCAGGGTAAACATCATCAACAGCACTCTCCAGTCCTTTGCAAGCATCAGTATGTATGACTAAACCTTGAGGTGTCCTATTGCTTCCTTGAGGTTTTGAAAAACCAAGTCCAGCTCTCGATTGACTCCACCTCAAGAACACCATATGCAACAGGAAATAACCAGTTATGAGCATCTAGAGCACATGCTTTGCTACAAGTAGGCCCCTAAACCTACCATGCAATGCAGTTGCATCTACAACCAAGTATGGCTGCACCCCTCAAGAACCCTTTTCGACAAGCTTTTAAGCATATAAAACCCTTCTAAAACACTCCTTGTAGAATTTCTTTCCTTTTAACTTGTACTCCACTATGTGCTTGTCTATGTCAACAACACTTCACAGTGATGCCCTCTCTACTTCAGCTTTGAATGCATAAAGTGTTTGGAAACTATCATTGTACTTACCATAGATCTTGTCAAGTGCCATCTCCTTACCATAGTAACATCTGCTGTATGGCACCTCAAGACCATACTTCTCTAACAACCTACCCTGAATTTCCTTTGTTCCAATCGCTGGATTTTTCCTGATCCAAGCCATAGAAGCATCTGCAATCCACCTTCTTTTTGCAGCTCTCAGTCTCTGAGATCTATTCACACTAGGACATGTGTGAGGGTGGGGATTCACTTTGATCTGAAAATAAAACAAATAATCAGTCAGGATAATATTAGTAAAACAAAAAGGCACATTTTATTAAAAACACATTACGAAAACAGTACCTGAAACAGAGTGCTCCTCCTCATCAGAGATGCATGCAGCCTCCACTTACACCTCTCATAGGCCCATTTCACAGTAAACCTAGTTGGGTCACTCTTAAGTGTAATGTACTCAGTTTCAGACTTGATTGAGAATGGTCCAACTGCATTCTTGCAATCAACTGCATTAGGAAAGACCACACCTTCCTCAATGGATGGATTATCTCTATCATACATCATTACAGGTCTATCCTCATCTGCATCCTCAAAAGCTCCCATGTCATTATCCTCTTGCCTCTCATCATCATCAGTATCTGAAAATTATGCAGGAATGTACTCTTCATGTATTGTATGCTCATCATTGTTGTGCTGGACATAACCTGGGTAAAGTTTCTCATCCTCCTCATCGGATAAAATAGGTGCATCGGTGGTGCCTCTTCCACAAGCCCGGATCGGTGATCCTCACGGTCTATTAGTGCCACATTCAGCGATGGTGGGTGGTACTTGCACTGCTGCACTAGTTCTAGGAGCACTAGGAGTACTAGCAGCTGTCTGGATCCACATGGCCTACCCTTTTCTACCCCTATCCCTCCGGCAGTTTTTCACCTTTCTCCTCTCTTTCTCTGAATTCTGTTATTTCAGATTGCATGACCTTGTCTCGCATTACTTGCAAACATCACACCTAACTCATCATCACCTTTGTAGAGGGTTCCAACACTCCTTTAAACTATCCCAATATCTAATTTCATGACATCGAACAATCCCCATGGATACTTGGCACAAATAGCAGCCCTAAAGTCATTAAATGACCTACTCTGCTATCCACAACTAATGGAAATGTGAATCCGATCTCCTTTCATACATGCAGTAGAAAGCGATAGCTGTCGTCTCCATTCTATGAGACAGAAAGAATGCAACCTCTGGATCCATCCTACGATAATGAGCATACCATCTCCCATGAGAAATTGAACCAAAGATAGCCTAAAGCTTATCTGAATCCACTAAGAATGAGTAGATCTGAGGCTGAAACTTACCCGCGGGATCGGCGTGCGAGATGTGGTGCCCTCGCCATACGACTGCCACCAAAGCCGCCTTCAACGCCCTCCGTGCCGATCGCTGCCCTTGCCACCGTCGGCAGCGCCACCGCCGCCATTTCCGCCATCCAATGGTGATGGGGACACCGTCTGGCGTGCAGCTAGCCACGACCCTTAGATGCGATGTGCCGCCCTCCGTGCCGATGTGGTGCCCTTCTTGCGGCGCCCCAGCGCCACCTAGGGTTTCTCCATCCTCCCCATCGCTGGCACGAAGCGAATGTGGTGCGAGGATTGGTTTGTGGATCGGTGGTGAGCCGCCAATGGCGACTAGGGTTTGTGACGGGGAAAGAGAGTGAGCGGGGAGCGATAGAGTGAGAGTGGGAATGAGTTGGTTAGGTCGACCGAGGGGCAAGCTGTGTCCAAAAACTAGCGGCGGTAGTGGTCAAGCAGCGCTATTTGAATGGAACCGTGTGGAAGGGCAAAAGCATAAGAAAACCAAACTGGTTCGGGCAAAACGATGGTTTTTGAAACTAAGAGCAAACCTGCCGAGGGGACACAACTAAGGGCACCAAATTAATTATCCCATCAATATAATTGAGATTTGTATAGATAGCACACAAGAGCAAAACCAAGTGGTACGGTTAAGGGCATCCACAATGTGTAGCCAAATGTGAAAATAGCTTTTGGCATCATGGGAACCATTGTGGACGGTGTTGCCAAAGCCAAAAAGATGGAACCAAAGCTCCCTGATTGATTTATTGAGGAATAGAAAAATGCAACGTCTCTCCTCTTTCTCCCATGCTTGGACGCATGTAGTAGAGTATAGAGCACAGAGTCTACTCCCCTGTCCCTTCTATCACAAATCACAAAGCAGTGAGGCGTCAAATCACAAAGCACGGATGAAGCAACCACCATTTCACTCGTCGTTGACTCCGCTTCTCCATCGTCTTCTTCGAGAAACCATCTCACCGCACTAGTACTCCTAGTAGTAGTACTAGTAAAAGACTTCTGGATGCAAATAAAGGCGGTTGTCTCAGCTTGCGGCGGCACTTGCGAGCGACTTACCGTGGTCTCCCTCAATGGTGTTCTCCGTCGAGCGCGCCGTAAACCACAAAAAAAAAAATCGTCGGCGTCACCGCAATGGGGAAGGAAGTCAAATATAGTTACTGCCTCCATTTTTGTACACAAGGCCAGTATTATCAAAATTACAATTTGCAAAGGGCCACTAACACTAATCGAGGCAAAATTGATGGGGTTAGCAACCAAGGACGTTAATATCCCTTGCATGCATGCGGAAGTGAGAAGGTTGGTTTGCATGGCGCTGCATTAATCAGCGATGAGGAGTGAGATGGTTAGCTCTTTGGTCTTCGAAAAAATACGCATTAATTGACCGTGAAGCGAGGTTTGTATGGATTAAATCCTTGAAGGAAAACCCGCCTTTCTTTTTAACACTAGTACTCCTAGTACATACATTACTTATCCTGTTTGGGTCTAGGCCTTGCATTGCCAAACTTCTCCCACATTTTGCCAAGCTTGCCTAAAGTTTTCGAAATGAGAAGGAGGTACACTTGCGCTGGCTGTCGCAGTGCACCACACCCTCACAGTCGCTCCTGCACT
Organism: Aegilops longissima; assembly: GCA_021605205.1. Classification (NCBI taxonomy): domain Eukaryota; kingdom Viridiplantae; phylum Streptophyta; class Magnoliopsida; order Poales; family Poaceae; genus Aegilops; species Aegilops longissima. The sequence goes on from JAHIAM010016611.1 coordinate 35,339, forward strand.
TGCTGATCAGTGCGCACCCTCACGATCGCTCACCTGCGCCATAAACCCAACCAAGGGCAGCACCCTCAACGACACATGCTGTCACATGTGAACAAACCAAACTCAGCCATCCTATCGCTGACACATAATTTTCGCTCATAGAGTATGTTTATCCAACCGCATGTTGGGGAGTATCCGTAAGGCCCATGTAGTGGTCTGTTGGGGAAGAAGAAGAGGTGAGGAAGAAGGAAAGAAGGGTTAGGAGACGTAGGATATTCATCCAATTGCCTGAAATGGTAGACTGACCCAAGTCAAGCGACTTGCATAACAAATATAGTACAGTATGTTTTTACACAGCAAAAGATCCATAAAAACAACAACATAAATAAAAACTATCACTGCTCGTGGAAAGAGACGGCCTCATTGTCTTTGGCTGCCGGCGCGAACCAGCCGACGCGTGTCTCCGCACCGTGGTTGTCCTCGACCTCCATCTACTCGTTCAAGCGGGCGTCTGGCGCTTCTGCACGAGGCGAGCACAGCCAGTTCAAGTCGAGGATGTACGGTTCCGCTGCGGGAGGCCTCGATGGCGGCGGCATCCAGCAGCTCGCGTCGAGTCGAGCCTCCACCGCTGGTTCAAGTCCGGGGCGTCGGTCCCACTGCGGGAGGCGTCGATGAGGCGGACTCAGCGCGCTCTGCGTCGAGTTGAGCCTCTGCCGCCCGGTTCATGTCGGGATGTCGGTTCCGCTGCGGGGAGGGCCTCGATGGCAGCGGCATCCGCGCTCCACCTCAAGTTGAGCCTCCGCCGCCCGGTTCACATCCCGACATCCGGTTCGCTGCGGGAGAGCCTCAATAGCAGCGGCATCGCGCGCTCGCGTCGAGTTGAGCCTCGCCTCCCGATCCTCCTTTAGTATCTCCATGTTGAACCGCTGGTCCGCTTTGCACCATGGGGACTCGGACGCCCGGCCGCAGTCGGCGTCCATCGTCTCATACCATCGAGGGCCTTCTGCGCCGCGACCTCCGCGATGAACATTGGATCGGCCTCCTCCTCCTCGTAGCTTGGCTCCGGAGAACTTCGAGGATTGGCCCGCGCCAAGCGAGCTTGGGAGCGGAGTGCATGGCGCCCGACCGCCGCCGCGATTTCTGCGGCGCTCGGCGTCGACATCTTGTAGTAAGTGATCTTGCGGCGCACCATGGCTTTCCGGCAAACTAGGGGCGCTTGATGCGGGCTAGGGGATCGAAAGGTGGGGAATGGGCTGGAGATTTGGTGTGGTTTTAGGGCGGTGGCTGGCGTGGGCGAGCAGCGAAGGTTACGGTGTGAATAGTGGTTCGGTGACGACCGGTCAATCGGTTTATTGTACATCGCTCTTGTCGCGTTAGTGTTGCAGCCCGACACGCTGGACCCTCCGTCGCTCATTGAATGGAGCAGCGCGTCTTGCGTTTTAAGCTCGCTTGTGGGACCGCAATTGAGAGCAAACTGATGTCCCTCCCCTCCCCGCCCGTCATTTATTATACCACCACTCCCTCCGTTTTATGTGGAGTAAATAAAAAGCAGAGGGGTATACTACGGATGAGGATCCACGGCGTGGCGAACCCATTGATGGCGACATACGGGGCCTAGCAAGCATGGGGTCCGATGATAAGTGACGAAAGGGAGGGTAAGGCAGGGATACCTACGTCGGAGGATCCACTTCCACTATACTACTTTGACCAAATGTTAGAGTAATAATATATGACATGCAACTTACACAAATGTTAGAGTAATTATATATGACATGCAACTTACACAAAGCATCTGAGGGTCTAATCGTTTTGAGGCTAACTTTGACCAAATGTTAGAGTAATAATATATGAGATGCAACTTACACAAAGCATACGGTCAATTTGTATGTGAAAGGAGTTTCCAATGATATAATTTTCACATTATACATCTCATGTACTATTAATCTTGTCAATAGTCAAATTGGAAACCATCTAGAGTACAAATCTAGGAGTATGTATGAATCTAACAATATTGATTGGGCGTTGTTGAATGTTCATACCTTTTTATCATAGTAGAAACTTTGACTACATAAAACTTATATGTAAAGTAGAAAGGATAGGAGGAGTATATTATGCGTTCAAAATGAAGCGAACATTGAATACCCTTTATATATGATTTGCGGATGCTATGATCACGGTTCAAAATTTTGAATCCGCCTTAGGTATCACGTGCCCCACTCGTTTCCTCTCGATTTCATCTAGGGGTCAGGAGATCTATTGAAAGAGGACTAGGGTGGGTACATGCGAATGATACTCGTTGGAATGTTCAAATGAGGCATGCGGAGGATGGACTCATTTGGAGGCGACATGATCGATGGAGAAGAGGGTTGGAGAGGAATGAGAAATAAGAAAACACCACATGATTACACTTGAACAGCTCAAATAAACAATAAGTTGTCTCGCTTGGTCTACATAGTGAAAGGCCTAATCATAACCACGAACAGCGGCTTCGAATATGGCGGAAAACAGGAAACCGACATGTAGGGCACACCGTCGGAGACGACATAAGCATGACTAGTCCAATGGAGGGCTGGCCCATGACCTCCTGCGCCAGCGACAACCGTTCATGTGGGTCGTTGGGGCCAACAACAGGCGCATCTCAGCACCGCCTCTGGACACGGCAGCTGCGGTGAGCAACACACTCATATAAATCGCTAGACACGGTCGGTTTAGTGTGCCGGGGTGGCGTTAGTGTTGTGTACGACCAACAGTATGTTTGGTTTGTGCCCAAGGTTGCCCCATCAAAGCATTGGGTAGCCAAAATTTTGGTTGAGGTATTGGTTGCCCATGATTTGGCCGACATTGGCAAGAAAAATGAACTAGAGTTGGCTAGAGTTCATTGGCATGCCAAAGAAATGGCAACCATCAAACAAAGACCAATCTTTGGGTCATGACCAAAATTTTGGTTGAGGTATTGGTTGCCCATGATTTGGCCGACATTGGCAAGAAAAATGAATTATAGTTGGCTAGAGTTCATTGGCATGCCAAAGAAATGGCAAACATCAAACAAAGACCAATCTTTGGGTCATGACCAAAATTTTGGTTGAGGTATTGGTTGCCCATAATTTGGCCGACATTGGCAAGAAAAATGAACTAGAGTTGGCTAGAGTTCATTGGCATGCCAAAAAATGGCAACCATCAAACAAAGACCAATCTTTGGGTATGACCAAAATTTTGGTAAGGTGCACTTTGGCCACAATCCAAACACACCCCAACACCGGCTCGTCGAGGATGCCGTGGCGCCCGCGACAGCGTCCATGAGTGGTGTAAGCGCGACCAAATGCATCCTCTGGACTGAGACCATGCGGGTCATCTTGCTTTTCAATGACATGCGGGGATCACATTTGAGCAAAGGCATCTCCAGCGTTGCCACGACATGGCTGACTACCTGGAACACCAAAGCCCTTGTCCCTCGCGCCGTCGCTGCAGTGCGTTCCCAGCCGGCGTGACTGCCCAATTCATGCCGTCCGTTCGTATGTCGTCGTTAAGAGGCTCGGTGCCGAGGAACCAACTCCGGCGACTTAATAGCGCACCGGACGCTTGGTCTCACGGAATCGCTACTTAAAGCGGCAATGCCTAGCTAACCTCCACACCATAGCGCATCGTCCTCCTACGGCACCACATCCGCCATGACCGCCAAGTCTGGCGCTCTGCGGAGAAGCTTGTCTTGAGGATGAAGCTCGAGTCGCCGCCCTCGCTCAAGTCGCCTCTCGCGGCGCAATAGCGGTGTGGCGGACAGCGGACAGCGACCGCTGTGATAGCCACACTAGCGGCCGGCAGCAGAACACCGTCGATACAGCGTCCTACTTGCCGCCGTCAATGTCCGGCACCGCCCGGGTCGAGGACTCCTCGAGGATGAGTAGGGCATGGGGCGGCATGGCATGGTGTATAGCTGGCGGTCCGTATCCGGTGTTCTCTCTTCCTCGCGGAGACCGCACCTTCACTTCACGGGTCTTGAACCCGCCCGTACATAGAGATCGCAGATGGAGGGCGTCGGTGCCGCCGTAGAATAGGTTTAGGGTCGGGTTTCTTTTATTTTCTGTCCTATAAAAGTTGGAAATGTAATGAAAATCTGTCGTGTTTGCTTTAATCTCGGCCGGTGTATATGAACTTTCACAATAATATACATATTGTGGGAGTACTAGCAAGATGCCCGTGCGTTGCACGGAAGATCAAGATCTTGTGGGAGAAAAGGATGAGCGAGGAAAGCCTTATACGCAAATGTGGAAGGAGTGCGGGTAAATTGTCATAGTTTCCTTCCTATCCGTTAGATATAGATCGGATGACCTATATTGAAGGATGGCAGGCACACCATCATCACCAACTCTGCTTTTTATTGAACGAGACAAATCTAAAAACCCAACTAAGCCAACCTCCTAGCATATCGCGAGAAAGGAAAAGACCGACGCGCCGTTTTAGTCGGGATTACGGATTACTAGTAGTAGTATCGATGGATCGGCATAAAGCAACAATTTTTTTGAGGTGAAGCACCTACTAGTTTAAAAGGAAAAAAGGTGGTACACTCACAGCACTCTGTCGTGATCGCATTGCAACCCCACACGTTCGGTCCTGCACACGGCTCGCATAAGCGGGCAGCGCTTGACTTGCCTCTTCAGCGACCGTGGGACTACACTTGGAGAAACCGACCATCGTAAACTCCCCCGCCCACCGCGAAAATCCCCCACACACACAAAAATTCCCCCAAATCCGATTCAACGCCCTTGACCAAATATTCCCCAAACCCCCCTCCCGTCCCCCTCCACTCCATTCGCTCATAAAGCCGCCCTCCCGCCCGTGCCGTCGTCGGTGCATGATTCGTCGAGGGCCTGCGGCGATCCTCTCGCTCCACGATGCGCTCGTAGACTGCCGTCCTCTAGCCGCACCGCCACCTCATCTACGTTCTTGTGGGCGCCACGGTGGTCAGCGCCGCCACCACCGTGGCGGCGTTAGGTGTGGAGCGTCTGGTCAGCTTCTCCCACGATGCAGCGCATTCTAGGCGAGGCCTCGTTCATGTCGGTGTAGCGTTGAATGTTAGGCGATAGGCGCTGTTAATCTCCTTTGTTTGCGAAGTAGTTTCTTGTCAATATGCTCTGCTTAGAAGCTTCCTTGCCTGTTACGCACTCAATCTGCTTAGCTGAGATGGCATGCCAAGGCGATTAGTTGCTAAAATATCTTGCCATATATTTATTGTGGCGTAGATTTCCATGGTCTAGTAGCCAATATGTTAGGTGAAATAGCTCTACACGTTTTATACTCGATCTTTGTTGTTGCGATGACCTTCGATAATTCGATGGCTGTGTGCTTAGCCTCATTATTGCTGAAACAGCCTGCCATAATTTAGCACTCAAATCTGTTTGCTGAATTAGCTTTACATATATTTCGTTACTTAGATCTGCTCGTCCAAATATCTTTCCATAGCTTTAGACATCAACCTAGGTACTTTTTCTGGACTTCATAAAAAAGCATATATGTTTTTCCTGTAATATCTAGTAGAAGAACTAATTTGTATGTCTAATAGATGGACATGACTTGGATAACTTATGCTCGAAGATTCTCCGCTGCATATGTCGAGGGGGTTGAAAACTTCATGAACTTTATCAGAGCTGAGTATGGTGGTCCGAAATCAGATGTGCTCTGCCCGTGTAGCAGTTGTATGAATTCAGTTACAAGACCCAGTCAAGCTGTGCAAAATCATCTACACTTGTATGGGATGTCGGTCACATATACTAGGTGGGTTCATCATGGTGAAGCTGTGAGCGTCAATGTTATTGACTACGTGGAAGCAGCAGATCACCATCTTGATCTGCACTGATGCTCGGTGGAAGAGGAGGAGGAGGTGGTGGCGGCGGATCGGTGAGTTTGACCAACATTGAAACAATGCTACGAAATGCTCGTGCATTCGGTGAACTTTCACTGCGAGAAGAAAATGGTGGGCCCGCATGTTGGAACAATGCAACGTTCTTTGTCACCCGGAAATAAGCTGTCGATATTCTCAGCTATGGTCACCTTTCTTGGTGAAGACATCGGCGGATGACCAACAAATCATTCGATGCGATGTTGGCTGCTTTCCATAAATCTTTCCTAGATCGTCGAGCTGCCACACACCTACGATAAAATGAATAATTTCCTTAATGCGGTTGGAATTGGATATGATATGATCCATGTTTGTAAGAATAATTGTGTTACATTAGGAAGGATTATGCCAACAAGTGAATGCCGAAATGCAAATCATCAAGATGGAAAGATGGTGATCTTGTGAAGAGGATTCCTCATAATGTTACGAGACATTTTCCAATTACACCAAGATTGCGAGAGGTTGTTTCATGATCTTTGAAACAAAGAGGATGTCTTGTGGCATTCTAGGAACCAGAGTCGAGAGATCGAGAATGTAATGAGCCATCCATCTCATGGTAGTGAGTGGAAAAGCTTCAATGATAAACACAAAGAGTTTCTGCTTGACCGAGAAACATTAGACTTGGCTTAGCTTGGATGGATTTAACCCATTTGGCCAAAGCGCCACATATAGCATGTGCGTGCTTGTTATCCCTTACAACATGCCTCCAAATGTACGCACCAAAGAATCAAACTACATGATGGCCTTGCTCATCCCAGGTCCAAAAAGTCTGGAAAGGATTTTGATTTGTTCATGGAGCCTCTTGTGGAGGAACTTCAACAGCTATGGAAGGTGTTCTCACTCGAGACCTATATAGCAGCCCACTAGCTGATTTCTTTCTGCGTGCTATTGTAATTTGGTGCATCCATGATTATCCGGCTTTGGGCACTATGTCGAGGCGAGCGACACATGGTTACAATGCATGTGTTATTTGTGTGAGAATCATTGTCATCATAATACTTAGCAAGATCATTACATTGGACACCGCCATTTCCTTCCCAAGGACAAGTCGTATCCTAGAAAATACCGAAGACATGTGTTCAATGCTTTGCATGAAAACCGTGATGTGCCAAAGAGGCTCACCGCCGATGAGTTGCAAGTGGAATTAGAAGGTCGGGCATATTACACCATGAAACCATCCACAGTAATGGTAGCGGGAAAAGGAAGCGTGTACGGTAGAGAGAGATTATTGTTTACCCGCAGGTCCACTTTGTGGGACTTGGAGTATTGGAAAGATTTGGATCTGCGGCATAATCTTGATGTGATGCACATCGAGAAAAATATATGTGACAGCATTATCGGCACACTTCTTAACATTGAAGGCAAGGCGAAAGATACCTTAAAATCTAGGATTGATTTGACACACAGGTATCGAGAAAGGATTTGCAGGTGCAAGATGAAGGTAAACCACGGGATATGGCACCGGTTGTATGCGTCTTGGACAAGGTAAAAAGAAAAGAATTATCGAGGTCATCACGTGTGAGATTCCCACATGGATTTGCTTCCAACCACGAAAGGAGAGTCGGTGTAGATGGAAACAAGGTACAAGGGTTGAAAACTCATGACTGCCATGTCCTACTTCAAAGGGTTTTACTGTTATCCTTAGAGGATTGGGCATACGACTTATCTGAGCGATTGCGAGTTGGGACAATTCTTGAGGAACTCTGCGATAGAAATATCAGGATAGATGCTTTGGGCGTCTTAGAGACAAGATACCAACTATCCTATCGACCTTGAGAAGATATATCCTCCGGCCTTCTTTGATGTGATGGTGCATTTGGCTGTTCATCTACGATGAGGCACTACTTAGAGGTCGATGCAGTATGGCTGGATGTACCCTATTGAAAGCGGCTAGGCACTTTCAAGGGCTATGTTAGGAAACGAGCTAGACCGGAGGTTCCATTGCGAGAGGCCTACATTGCTCTGAAGCGTTGACATTCTGCTCAAAATACATTGAAACGGTGATCAGCTTAGCAAAGAGGTGGGTGAAGACAATCCGGGCTCAATGTTTTGATTATTACATTAGAGTTACGAGGAAGAGTCGACAAGAGGACAAACCTAAAGATTTGGACAAAATGGTTTGGTATGTGTTGAATAAGCTGTCTGAGATACTACCTTATATCAAGTAAGTGCGATCTTGCAGCTTATACATCGTAATCTACTAAACTTGCAGCACATTCTTATATATTTAGATGTTTGCGCGATCACTATGTTGTGCAGCATCTACAAAGAGGAGTTCTTGCCGCAAAATCCAAGAAACATTGACAAACTGGTTATGGCAAGATTTGCGAAATGGTTCAAGAACCATGTAAGCTTTTGAAGTGCCTTGATTTTTTAATATATTGAGTACATAAGATGATCAACTTTTCTATTTTCTAACCATAGGTTAAGAAGATGCGGGAGGATGGGCAGGCAGTTGATGATGCCCTTTACTCACTAGCAATGGGTCACGATACTCGGGTAAGACATTATGAATCTTGCGTTGTTGGAGATGTGCGCTACAACACCCTTGCGAGACAAAGGCGGAAGACACAAAACAGTGCCATCATGAGCACGGATATGTATGACAAAGAGATAAGCTGAAATGTATGCTAACATAATAGACATTGTTGATTGCGATATATCTCGATTTGAGGATCATCGGTGTGTGGTTACTGTTGTGTTGTCGTTGGTATAACCTGTTTTCGGGATCGCAAACCCAGAGCTGATGATTATTTCAAATCCATCAATGTCAAGGCGTACGGACCAACGAGCCTTTTATTTTGGCAAATCAAGCAACACAGATATTTTTCTTGGAAGACACATTTGCACATAGCGATGACTAGAGAGTATTGCAAAGGTTTGAGCGAGAGAATTCGTTAATGAAGTTGCACAACAAGATGATGCTTACTTGCTCACGATGTACAAGATAACACAGATGTTCCTAATATCTTTGAGAACCATCCGTCAATTCGCCGTGAAAAGATTTCTGTCGTCTTGTGGACATACAAGAGTTGATCAAGAAGAAGCCAGCGTTCGAGGGCGTTGAGGACGAAGAAGAAGATGACACCGTGGGGAATTACGATTCAGATGATACACATGGCGAAGATGTTGGCGCTCTGCTGCGGATGATGATTACATTGCTTTTGTCGTATTTGCTGTCGGAAGACTTTTTTATCTACTATGTGAAATTGTGTTTGCTATGACAAGCTGAAACCTGATGAACATGTTGTTTAGTACTTTCTTTGTGAGAACATCACTTGTTATGTATGCTGATTTGTGTTTGGTGATTGTATGGCAACTAAAACATGATGACATTGTTGTTTACTTGTACTCATATTTGGCTGTGAAACTTGAATTTGATGACATAGTTTGCTGTTGGACTGCAATTTGCTCGGCGTCTTGAATGAGAAAAAAGCTGACCCAGCGGGGCCTCTGCTATTATTTATTTATATGAGAAAAGGGATACCCCTGATTTCCGTTAATAGAAACCATTAGATGTTCACAACACTCGCCCTTGACTTGCTACACAGGTTTCATTCATTACTAGTTTCAGCAAAGTGCTCATGTCGTAGCCACTGAATACATCACGAGTGCTACATACTGCAAATAAAGAGACAATCATCCTCTGAGCACATCGATTTTGTCCATTATCTTCATAAGCTCTTTCATCTCCTCATTGTTGTCAAGGCCGTTCAGCGGTGTTGCTTGGCCATGATCGGAAGAACGCATCTTTAACCTTACGCTCTGCATCTTCCTCTTCGCCATTCCTTGATTACTTGTCCAACACCCCAACCTGCTGGTATTAGGATTCCTCGGCTAACCAAATAATCAGCGTAGTTGCATTCCCCATCGAAACTTCCGAAATACAAATCACATGAATCTTCCCTTTTACGCACGAATCAAATTGGAAGATCATCAACCAAACTATTAAAAAATCAGCAGCTGAAAGCAGCGAACAACACTTAAACATATTATTACCCCATGATTCGGGCATTTGTAGAAGACTTCGGCGGGGTTGCGGATTGTGGTTGAGGGCGACGGATGACTCTGCGTGATTTGCGGCGGTGGCACCACACCTGCGGCAGCGGGTTGCGATGAGCAATCGGCTGCGGTGCGGCGTCTTGCGGCGAGGTGTGATGAGACCCTGGCGATGAATGCGGGTGGCGACTTGGCGCATATCTGGTTGTTACTGCTTTGAAGAAGCGGTGGATGAGCAACCAGTGACCATGGTTCTTTGCGGCGAGCTTCGATGCTAAGCGAGTAAGTAGAGAAGAGGAGAAGCGAGCGTTGGATATGTCGGTTTCATTACTTGTAGAGTAGCATAGCATCATATATAGTCATAGTCTAGGTTTGGATTGAACCAGCTAAAGAACACGTCTTTCTTTTTCTAAAACTTCGGCAGCGTCTCTTTCTTGGTACACTAGCATTACATGCGCCTTCCCAAGTCTTTGATTTTCTTTCCCTTTTTTGCGAGGAAGGAAGGAGGAAAAATTGAGAGTTCCTCGGACTCGAACCCAAGACCTCTCGGTTGAAAACCAAGGGTGCTAGTCACTTATGTGGTGAATGTTCCTGTGAGGAGGACGGTAGATGAACGCATTTTCCTCGCAGTTTTCTTCCTATATATAAAAAGTATGCTACTTGGTGTCCGCTTAGTCAAAAAACGATTGTGCCAACCTTGACCGTTGGATTGGCATTCAACGTCTGTCGCGTTTCTTGATCTCTTCTTCCTCGAGTCGCCAAAGCCAAACCGGCACCGGCGGGACCGCTGCTCCGCCTCCACGGTGGTTGTGATCTTCCCGGCTCTGTTCGTTTCCGTCTAAGGCCTCACCATCGTCCTCCGCCTTGGTTACGCTCGCTTGTGGCTCATCCTCCGGTGTTGTCAACATGGTCAACAACCCAGGAATAAGGAGATATTTGTACATGGTGAGGATGCGGTAAGGACCAATGTGTGTGATAATTTGTCTTTTCGGGACGGAGAAGGGTATCAAGCTGGGTTGTGCGGGACCCGTGGCCCGTCTAGCCAGGCTTTTATTTCATATGTTTAGCACATGACCAGCCAGTTTGTTTTCCTTTCTTAAAAATGGCTACCCAGCTATTTTGTTTTTTGAGAATAACCAACATAGGCCTACTTGCTTTTCTCGCCCTCTTTGGGTGGAAATCTTTCAAGGCGAGGAGGATGCATTTTGCCTAGAAAATGGGCTATAAATAATAAGAAATGGGCTATAAGTAATAAGAAATGGGCTATAATTAATAAGAAATGGGCTATAAGTAATAATAAATGGGCTGTAAAATGAAAAAATACAGCAAACACGCAATTAGTTCCAAAATATTGTTTTCTTTGGATTTTGATATTTTAAATATCATTGTTTTTGTCTTGAGTATTTCATTGAATTTAAATTAAGGTATATTTAGATTTAAAATTAATTTGAATCGGCTCGAAATTTTGGGTGTATCTTTGTTTGGGACAGATTTGGAGGCTGACTTGTGGGTCTACTAGGTTGACATGTACTTTGGCTTTGTCAACTTAGTCCACAAGCGATTCTAGCAGCGATGGCGTTGGATGTTAATCCAGCGGCCGTCTTCTTCTTCAATATCTGATCTTCTTGCTCGACTGCCCAAACCAGCTCGGTGGGACTGCTGCTCCCGCCTCCGTGGCGGCTGTCTTTGCCTTACAGAGTACCGCCCTACATTGGAAATATGCCCTAGAGGCAATAATAAAGGATTATTATTATATTTCCTTGTTACGTGATAATTGTCTTTTATTCATGCTATAATTGTATTATCCAGGAAATCGTAATACGTGTGAATACATAGACTACAACATGTCCTAGTGAGCCTCTAGTTGACTAGCTCGTTGATCAATAGATAGTCATGGTTTCGACTATGGACATTGGATGTCATTGATAACGGGATCACATCATTAGGACAATGATGTGATGGACAAAGACAATACTAAGCATAGCACAAGATCGTGTAGTTCGTTTTGCTAGAGCTTTTCCAATGTCAAGTATCTTTTCCTTAGACCATGAGATCGTGTAACTCCGGATACCGTAGGAGTGCTTTGGGTGTACCAAGCGTCTGGCATGGCTGGGTGACTATAAAGGTGCACTACAGGTATCTCGAAAGTGTACATTGGGTTGACACGGATCGAGGCGGGATTTGTCACTCCGTATTAGGGAGAGGTATCCTTTGGGGCCACTCGGTAATGCATCATCATAATGAGCTCAAAGTGACCAAGTGTTGGTCACGGGATCATGCATTCTGATGCAGTAAAGTGACTTGCGTGCGAGATTGAGCAGTATTGGGATCACGACGATCGAATCTCGGGCAAGTAACTATACCGATTGACAAAGGGAATTGTATCACGGGGTTGCTTGAATCCTCGACATCGTGATTCATCGATGAGATCATCGAGGAGCTTGTGGGAACCAACATGGGTATCCAGATCCGCTGTTGGTTATTGGCGGAGAGTTGTCTCGGTCATGTGCGCATGATTCCCGAACCCGTAGGGTCTACACATAAGGTTCGGTGGCGCTAGGTGTCGGTGTCAAAAGCAGCGGATCTCGGGTAGGGGTCCCGGCTATGCGTCTAGGCGGATGGTAACGGAGACAAGGGACACGATGTTTTACCCAGGTTGGGCCCTCTCGATGGAGGTAATACCCTACTCTGCTTGATTAATATTGATGATATGGGTAGTACAAGGAGATCTACCATGAGATCAAGGCTAAACCCTAGAAGCTAGCCTATGGTATGATTGTTGTTAGTCCTCTGGGACTAAAACCCTCCGGTTTATATAGACACCGGATAGGTTAGGGTTACAGTCGGTTACAATGGTAGGAGATCTACATATCCGTATCGCCAAGCTTTCCTTCACGCCAAGGAAAGTCCCATCCGGACAGGGACGAAGTCTTCAATCTTGTATCTTCATAGTCTTGGAGTCGGTCGTGATGATAGTCCGGCTATCCGGACACCCCTAATCCGGGACTCCTCGGTAGCCCCTGAACCAGGCTTCAATGGCGATGAGTCCGTGCGTTGATTGTCTTGACATTGCGGCGGGTTCCTCCTCCTAATACTTCATAGAAGGTTTTGAACACAAGGATAGTGTCGGCTCTGCAAAACAAGTTCCACATACCACCATAGAGAATAACTTTTGCAGAACTGCTGACATATTCAGCGGCGTGACATCACACCACGGCCAGGCCTTTATATGAATCGTTTTTTACCGTTCCACCTCAGCGCGTTTAGCGGCGGTTTCCTTGCACGTCTTATCAAAGCATAGATCGTGCCCCTTATTCGAGATTCCCATCAATACGGACGTGGGTAACCCAACCGTGCCGTTAGCACGCCTCCTCTATCAAAAGCGAGTCCTAATCGACCACGGGGTGGGCTCTTGGTATTCAACCTCTTTATAATGAGACCAAGGCCCTCTTCTTTTACACCCTCCATCGAGTTAGCCTCGCGCCGAGTTCAACACCCAAAGCTTCAGATTTAGGCGCCGGACCTTGGCGATGTCGGCTCCGACCAGCCACGGCCGATGGATGTCTTCCTCCATCACGAGAAGAAGATGTGCTAAAGCTGCGAGGCGCCGGTATCTAACGGCGAGATCTCGCATAGGCTACCTGCTCGGGGCAGGTCATTCCCACTCTGAGCCAGCGAGAGCGTGGTGTTAGTGTCTCACTTCCTTGAGTTTAGGCTTCCAGCGGATCCCTTTGTGCGAGGGCTCATGTTTTATTATGGGCTGGATTTCCATGACTTGAATCCAGTCCATCCTCCATATCTCGTCATTCATTGTCGTATGTGAGGCCTTCCTCCATATTACCCCCACTTTGGATTGTGGCTCAAGACCTTCAAGTTGGAGACAAGGATGATCGGGGAACAAGCGAGTCTTGGAGGGCAGTCATAAGCAAATGTCTGATGCTCCATGGCACGAGGGCTCTTTTCAGAGGAGCTTGATTTGTAGCAGCAGGGTGGTTTTATATCACGCTCCCGAGGCACCAAATGGTGGCGATCCCGCTTTCGCTCAGGTCCACCATAGCGGCTGGCGTCATGGGTCAACAAGGGGCTCGGCGGGGGCCGTCCAGGGCGTTCCCTCGCTGCGGGGCGCATTCGAGACCTCAAGAGAGAGATCAATCTGATTGCGATGGCACGAGTTGTGTTGATCTGGCGCCTTCAGCCACCAAGCGTCGCCCCCTCGCTTTGTGGGAATTCAATCCGGAGGGACCACGAGCTCTCAAAATTTTATGGGCACGGCCCGTGGAGATGTATAAACTGTTCTTGGATCACAAGAAGTGTCGGACTGGCGAGGGCGAGGACTAAGCTGTCGCCTAGATACTCAAGTAAGTAGTCACATGTAGGACAAGCTGTTCATTCATTTATCTCAATATATGTGCCCTTTAAAGGCCATTTCTTGAGCAGTGGATAGCCAAGGCAAAGTTAATAAGGTGTCGGCTCCCCTCCGGAGACCACGCGGATCCCATCTTGACCAAGATGTTGAAGGTCGCGCCTTTTGAAGGAGGCGAAGGGGGAGTGGGAAGCAAGCTGCCTCTATGAAGGAGGCTATCCAGAAGGAGGACTAAAGTCCCATCTCGAGGAGAAAGAGGACCGCTTGGAAGATCCGGAGGTCAAGGCCTCAAAGAGGGAAAGGAATCTTCGTCGGAGAGTCCGGCGCTGGGAAATAACCCAGCCGCACTATTTCCTCAAGGGGTCAGCCCTCGGTGAGCCGTAAGTAAAGAAGGGGTCTTGTAAATAAGGAACATCCTGTATTTATTTATGAAGATAACCAAAAGTGTACCTTGTAGTTCGGACCTCAGCCCTTCTCAGTGAGCTCGTCTTGAGGATCTTCTTTTGGAGATGATGGAGGCAAGCGCCTCCACCTGTCGCACCCTCATGTAAGCGGACGACCGGAGGTGTCGTCGCGGAGAATTCCCCAAGTCCGGCGAGGCGGAAGGTCAGCGCCAAGTTGTGTCTTGATCGGAGGAGCTGAAGGATCTGCTCAGGCGGCGGCTATCTTAGAAGATCACCGTGCTCTAATGGATGCGGTGATTGAAAAATTGCATCATGAGCGGATTGCATGAAACTGTCGAAGCTTCTTGGCGGGGGTTTGAGATGCATAAAAATGATTTACCTTCAGCGAGTTATGCATATAAAATCGCCTGTATAGATAGTAGCCCTGAGACTCGGTATGTTGTTAAAATTGAGAGCGTGCGAGATCAAATTCTCGATTATAACATATCGCCGCTCCTAAACAGGTGGCGGGGCATCCGGTAATAGCCGGATGATGAATATGCGAACTAAGCGGCAACAGCGAAGCGGATCACGGACATCGCTGGTCAATAAGCGGTTTGTGAGTCACAAGGTATCACGACTTCTATGCAAACACATAGTAAGGAGCTTGACTCCCATGTCTTACTATTTGTATGCTTGATGCAGATGGTGCATTGTTGTGGAAGAGCTGCTGGCGGAACTTGCGGCGCGAAAGAGCAAGCGAGAAAAATGTCTGGCGCTTTAAAAGCGGCGAAGAGCTAAAGCGAGCGGGCTGCTCACTGCAGCGAGAGAGAAATGGCGATATGGCCAGCAAGTTGAAGAATGATGCCGATCGCTGCGAGGTTCTTGAAAAAACGTCAAAGCGGAGCAAGAGGGCCTGAAAAAGGCGCGCCGAATCAAGAATGCCCATTCGGCTTTGAGAGCTGCCAGGAGGAGCTGAGTCAAGCGGGGTAATTGCGGCTGGAAAACCGTTTACTGCTGCGGAGAAATATCTGGATACAAAGTATGCTCAATTGGACAATTTGTGGAGTTAGGAGGATGCTTATCTGGATTTAGCGGCCGGTAGCGTGGGCGCGATTGAGCACTTAGAGGGCGGAAGGGGCACTGAAGGAAGAGTTGTATTGAGTCGCAATTCCATAGTCGGGCGTCTTCTTCCGTTGACCGATCGGTTGGCGGAATGGGCGAGCTGAATCGACTATCGGACTTGCCATGGAGCATGTCATGACTCACTTGTGGCAGGCGGACCCGGCGAAGAAACTATTTTGGTTTAGTGCAGCGGTTCCTTGATGCGGTACCGCTATTAATGGCGATAAAGCGATCGGCGTGTATTGAGGGAAGCGGATGGCTCTGGCCGTGTCAATACATCTTGGGCGAGATGAAGGCCACCGACGTTGCATCCCAAGATTGAACGAAGCGAGTACTGCGAGCACTACTTTGAAGAAGTCCTGCGGGCGCTCGTTTAATAGAGCGCGATGCTCGAAGGATATTATGTTTAAATGACATGTATGATTTGTGAAAACAATGTTTCAATATAAGAGCTTTTTATACTTATGCGTTCAAGTAGTAAACTACTCCTGTCTGATGCGTTTATGTATATGTATATAACTTTGAAAGATGGCAGTCCTTGGCTTCATTTACGCACATAGTCGGGGTGTTTACTAAAAAGCGCTTTTCACACTTAATCCAATGTCTTGGTCTGTTAAGGAGGTGATAAGCGTAGCAAACCGAACAACGGACTATAATGCTTTATCACTTTCACTTAGCCATAGGAGTTCGAGGTGGGGCTACTATATAGCCCTAGGGGCACCGCACTCTCCCGAATTCGAAGTGCGTATGTGCACGACGAAAACCGGTCGCCGTTAATCGGAGGAATCCTAAACATTCGATGAGTCATCAGTGGTTGACCGGTCTCTCGCTATATCATGATGATCAGTTTTGGCTTTCTCTCTTGAGGTGCTCGCCCGGCGAACAGGGCACTGTCGCGATAGTTCTCCACAGTGCCGCGTTAGCGTGAAAGCGGGCGTAAGGCAGCAAAACACAGGAACGGGCAGCCCAACATTTGATCAAAGACATGATTGGGCTGATGCATATAAGGCCCTAACTCGAGGCGCGAATACTCCCTAAGGTATTCGGTCTTTATGAAAATGGGCAGAATAATGCCCTAAGCCCACAGTGTCCAGTGCGTGCAAAAATTCAGTGCGGCCAATGCCAAAGCATGAGCCTCCTCCTCGGTTATAGTAAGGAACGGGGATGTATATCAACAAGAGCAGTAAAAAAGGTTTACGCGGGGTCTTAATCTGAAAAGAATCCTTGCAATGGGTCCCTCTGCGCGCTGCGCTGTGTCTCCGTTTTGCCGTATCACGGGCGGGTGTAGCACGTTGTTCATCTATAAAGAGAGAACTTAGTTTGAAAGAAAAGGATCGTCTGAAAGATGTACTTAATATTAAATAAGCGATGCAGTTGAAGAAGTGAATAAAATTGAGCTTTATTGTCTCTTGTTGTACATGCGCGGCCCCTCGTATGGGGTATGCGCTAGTAAGCGCCGGACTCGTCTAGCCGTGTCCGGGATTTGAATGATCAATTAAGTTATTTTGACTAAGCGGGCGGATAGGTGTGGGGCTGTCAAGGCGGTCTCCGTTCTTCCATGCTAGAGTAACATAATACTTCCTCTTAGCGAGATGATGCGCGTGGACGGGCATTTTAAGTGTTAGAGATGCATAATGCGGTATTGCGTTAAAGCGGGTGAAAGCTTGGCGTCCCAATAGTGCTTGATGGCTACTTTTAAGCGAGGCGAGATGGAAGATTAACTTTTGCGACGGAAGTTGTCGGATGAACGAACACAACTTCTAGCGATATGGAGCCGTACAATGGGCATATGGGCTGGCATTACTCCTTTAAAGGAGGTGTTGCTCTGGCGAATTTTGGTTGGGTTTATCCCCATCCTGCGGATTGTGTCTGATATATCAGGTTTATGTCCTTGCCGCCATCCATGAGGACTTGTGTAAATTGGAATCCGTCGGTTATAGGATCCAATATCAAGGCAGTCCATCCTGCGTTCGGATATTTTGGAATAGTCACGATGGTCGAAGGTGATTGGTTTTGACAACCCGATTGTGCGCACGCCTTTTAGTGGGTGCCGCTCTGTTTTCCTTTGATCCGTGAAGTGAGTTCTGTTTTAACCTCTTGTGGGAAATTCTTTTGTTTTCGGGGCTCTGCTTGTGGTGCTCGTCATCATCTTCACTTGGTGTGTCGAGCCTTGTGTTCGACATTGAGTCTGCGGACTGTTTGAAGACCCAACAATTTATGTGGGTGTGGTTTGCAGGCCTCACAGAATCTTGTGAATTTGACATATCTTGTCAAGATTTTGTTAAAGTTGGATAGCTTATCGCTATTGTCCTTAAGGGCAGTTTTTGTTGTTACTGTAGTGAGCTTTTGAATCGGCATTGGTGCTTGCGCTCTTTGGACTGTTCCTTTTAATCGGTGCTGGTCCTTGTTGTGCCGTGGTTTCCCGTTCCATCCGACTTGGATGTACTTGGGTGCTGGTCTGCACCTTGCTAGCCAGTTGTCCTCTCCAGCATAAGCGGGTCATGAAGCTTATTAATGCGGCCATTATTCTTGGTTTTCTTGGCGAGGTGTCTGGCGAGCCATTTGTCTCGGCGTTGTGTTTGAAAGCTGCTAAGGCTTGATTGTCCGGACGATCGATTATTTGGTTCTTTTAGTAAGGAACCTGTTCCGAATTTCGGGCTGACTCTCGGGCTATTGAGTTATGTGACTTAGATAAATGCGCATTGGAGGGTGGACATAGGTCCCCTGAAAATTTGCCGAAATGCATCCTCGAGCTCTTCCAGCTTCAATGGTATTTTGGGGAGGCTTTTAAGCCAATGCCGAGCTGGCCCTTTGAGTTTAAGGGGTAAGTATTTTATGGCGTGGAGATCATCTCCTCGACCATGTGTATGTGGAGGATATAATCCTCGATCCAGACTCTAAGTGCATTGTTCCGTCGTATGCCTCTATGTTTACGGGTTTGAATCCGCTGGAAATTCATGATCCGGCACCTCATCGGTGAAACATAGGGGTGTCTTGGCCCTAATATTGGGTGTGCCGTGATCTTGAATTTTGGCGTGTTGCATTGCTTTGTGAGCTGCTTTCTTGGCCCATAGATGGACCTAAGCTGGGCCATCCTTTTGATGTGAATCCTTATGCGGATCGCATATTGGCTTGTGTCTTGGTGCCATTAGCGCTCTCTTTTTGCCGTGGGGTCGTCCATCCGACCGGGTGGCCTTCTTACTTTTTAGTTGTGGGGGCTCTGAGGCCTCCTCGTCGGTCGGCGATAGCTTTCTTTTGGGTAGCTCTTTGTTGTTGTTGTCGCCCGTACTTGTCTGTGATCTTGAATACTTTGCTCCATCGATCCTGAGTGCATCTTCCGCTGTTTTGAGCTTCCATACGCTTTTTCAGGCTCTGTAGCGATGGCGGCGAGCCTTTCTGAGGTCATTTGCTCCAATAGTTTGTCCGTGAGATCGTCCGGATTGTTGTCTTCATGGGGACAGATTGTTTATCAAGTTGTCTTGTTGGACGATTGCTCGATAGCTTGTTCGTTGTCCACGGTTCACCCTGCTCTATGGCTGGGTCTTTGTTGGCGGGACTTTGTTGGAGTTTACGTTGCCGTTTTGACTGCTTTTGAGGATTTATCCTTGAGCGTCCGTTGTTCCTCGTCTTCATTTCCTTTAGGTGTATCCACCATGTATACATCATGGGATGAGGTGGTTGTCCGACATCCTATAGGTGCTGGTTCATTATTGTCTCCTACATCGTCGTCCATACCGTCGATGTCTTGAATCAAAGTCGAGCACGTCATGTAAGCTTTCGGCGGTGGCTCTGAAGTGGGTGGTGGGTGGGCATTGAATTTCTTCGTCGTCGCATCCCAACCTTCACGACCGTAGTCCGGCAGGGCTCTCCGGATAAAGAGAGACTTTATTGAATTCAGGATGTCGCCAAAGGCGAGTCTTTGAAAGATGTCATGACGTGAACTCCATGACCGGCGCCCAATCGGATTCGATTGGCGGAGCGGAGTGTTCGAAGTCGGAGAGAGTCCGGCACCCTAGAGTCAAGGTCTTCGCAAAGGACAGGGATAGAGTACGGCTTGATCGCCGTAGAGATTATAGCCCCGAGGGTGTCCAACCACTCGTCCTCGATCGGGAATCCGGCTCGGATTAAGGGTGAAGCGGATATTAGTGCGGCCTCCGAGGCCTTTGTTAGGCTGCGAGCTAGATCATGCCCATCGAGGCGGTCGGCTTGCGCTTGGCTGCGGCTCGAATCCATCGAAGATCAAGTCTCCGCGGATATCGGTCGTATAGTTCAAACTTCCAAATCTGACTGATGGCGGGCGTAGCTTCGATCTGCTCTAGATGGCCAAGCGAATTGGCCCGCGATGCAAAACCGCCGAATCTGAAGATCTGTCCGGGAGAAAAGTCTCACCTGGACGCGTCGTTGTTGATGATCGAAAGAGCCATCGGGCCCTATCGGTGGCGACACGGAGGAACTCTCAATGAAAGCACCAATGTCGGTGACAAAACCGGCGGATCTCGGGTAGGGGTCCCGAACTGTGCGTCTAGGCGGATGGTAACGAGGAGACAAGGGACATGATGTTTTACCCAGGTTGGGCCCTCTCAATGGAGGTAATACCCTACTCCTGCTTGATTAATATTGATGATATGGGTAGTTCAAGAGTATATCTACCACGAGATCAAGGAGGCTAAACCTAGAAGCTAGCCTATGGTATGATTGTTGTTAGTCCTCGGACTAAAACCCTCCGGTTTATATAGACACGGATAGGTTAGGGTTACCGAGTCGGTTACAATGGTAGGAGATCTACATATCCGTATCGCCAAGCTTGCCTTCCACGCCAAGGAAAGTCCCATGCGGACACGGGGACGAAGTCTTCAATCTTGTATCTTCATAGTCTTGGAGTCGGGCGTGGCGATGGTCGGCTATCCGGACACCCCTAATCGGGACTCCCTCACTAGGGTTATTAGGAAGACTTGTATGTGATTACCAAATGTTGTTGAGTCCGGATAAGATCCGGATGTCACGAGGAGTTCGGAATGGTCTGAGGTAAAGATTTATATATGGGAAGTTGTCATACGGTTACGGAAAGTTTGGGGCATATCGGTATTGTCTGGGGGCCACGGAGGGATTCGAGGGTCCACGGGAGGGCCACCTCTTAGGAGGACCTTATGGGCTGTATGGAGAGGAACCTGCCCAAGTGGGCTGGGCGCCACAACCCCCTAGGGCCCATCGCCTAGGGTTTGGGGAACCCTAGAGGCGCCCCCTTGGCAGGGCAAGCCCCTCCCTGCCCCCCTCTAGATCTCATCTAGGGGGCGCCTCCCCTTCCCTATAAATAGAGGCGGGGGGGCTGCACACAATCCAGGCGTGGCGCCTCCCTCCCAACACCTCTCCTCCTCTGCGTGTGCTTGGCGAAGCCTGCTGGGGCTGCCACTCCATCACCACCACGCCGTCGTGCTGCTGTTGGAGCCTTCTTCCTCAACCTCTCCCTCCTCCTTGCTGGATCAAGGTGGGGAGGCGTCATCCGCTCCGTCGCGTGTTGTTGAGCGGAGGTGCTGTCCGCTCGACACTTGGTCATCGGTGATTTGGATCACGGCAGTCGACTCCCTCAACCCCGTTCTCTTGAGCAGCTTACGCTCATGATCTACAAAGGTATGTAGATGCACTCCTATCACTCGTTGCTAGATGAACTCATAGATGGATCTTGGTGAAACTATAGGAAATTTTTATTTTACTAGCGTTCCCCAGCAGTGGCATCATGAGCTAGGTCTATCGTAGTTCTCTATTGCTGAGTAGAACACAAATCTGTTGTGGGCGTAGATGTTGTCAACTTTATTGTTGTTACTAGTCTTATTTTTCTTCAGCGGTATTGTGGGATGAAGCGGCCCGGACCGACCTTACGTGCGCTTATGTGAGACAGGTTCCACCGGTGACATGCACTAGTTGCATAAGGTGGCTAGCGGTGTCTGTCTCTCCCACTTTAGTTGGGCGGATTAATGAAAAGGGTCCTTATGAAGGGTAAATAGAAGTTGGCAAATCACGTTGTGGTTTTACGTAGAGTGAAAATGTTCTTGCTAGAACCCTATTGCAGCCACGTAAAAGATGCAACAACAATTAGAGGGCGTCTAACTTGTTTTTGCAGCAATTGCTTTAATGATGTGATATGGCCAAAATTTGTGATGAATGATGAATGATATATTGTGATGTATGAGATCATGTTCTTGTAATAGGAATCACGACTTGCATGTCGATGAGTATGACAACGGCAGGAGCCATATGAGTTGTCTTAATTATTGTATGACATGCGTGTCATTGATTCAACGCCATGTAATTACTTTGCTTTATTGCTAAACCGTGAGCTATAGTAGTAGAAGTAATAGTTGGTGAGCAACTTCATGGAACACGATGATGGAGATCATGATGATGGAGATCATGATGATGGAGATCATGGTGTCATGCGGTGACAAGATGATCATGGAGCCCGAAGATGGAGATCAAAGGAGCTATATGATATTGGCCATATCATGTCACTACTATATAATTGCATGTGATGTTTATTATGTTTATGCATCTTGTTTACTTAGAGCAGCGGTAGTAAATAAGATGATCCTTATAATAATTTCAAGAAAGTGTTCTCCCTAAGCGTGCGCCGTTGCTAAAGTTAAATCGTTTGAAGCACCACATGATGATCGGGTGTGATAGATTCCTACGTTCACATACAATGGGTGTAAGACAGTTTTACACATGCAAAACACTTAGGTTAACTTGACGAGCCTAGCATGTACAGACATGGCCTCGGAACACAAGAGACCGAAAGGTCGAACATGAGTTGTATGGAAGATATGATCAACATGGAGATGTTCACCGATGATGACTAGTCCGTCTCACGTGATGATCGGACACGGCCTAGTCAACTCGGATCATGTAACACTTAGATGACTAGAGGGATGTCAAATCTGAGTGGGAGTTCATTAAATAATTTAATTAGATGAACTTAATTATCATGAACTTAGTATAAAATCTTTGCAAAAATGTCTTGTAGATCAAATGGCCAGCGCTCATGTCAACATGAACTTCAATGCGTTCTGGAAAACCAAGTTGAAAGATGATGGCAGCAACTATTGGATGGGTCCGGAACCTGAGATCATCCTCATAGCAGCCAAGAAGCAATATGTCCTAGAAGCACCGCTAGGTGAAGCACCCATCGAGAGAACCAAGGCGTTATGAGCGCTTGGCAGTCTCGTCTTGATGATTACTCCCTCGTTCGATGCGGCATGCTTTACAGCTTAGAACCGGGGCTCCAAAAGCGTTTTGAGCAACACGGAGCATATGAGATGTTAGAGGAGCTAAAATGGTTTTCCAAGCTCATGCGGGTCGAGAGATATGAAGTCTCCGACAAGTTCTATAGTTGTAAGATGGAGGAAAATAGTTACTGTCGGTGAGCACATACTCAAAATGTGCAGGTTGCACAACCCTTTGTCCCAACTGGACATTAACCTCCGGACGAGGCGGTCATTGACAGAATCCTTGATCGCTCCACCAAGCTACAAGAGCTTTGTGATGAACTACAATATCACGAGGATGGTAAAACTATTCTGAAGTATTTTAAATGTTGAAGTCGCGGATGTAGAAATCAGAAGGAACATCAAGTGTTGATGGTCAATAAAACCACTAAGTTCAAGAAGGGCAAGGTAAGAAGTACTTCAAGAAGGGCGGCAAGGATGTTGCGCGCCCGTAAGCGATTCGGGAAAAAGTCAAAGAATGGACCCAAGCACGAGGCGAGTGCTTTTATTGCAAAGGAAGGGTCCTTTGAGCGGAACTGCCCCAAATACTTAGCGGACAAGAAGGCGGCAACACTAAAGGTATATTTGATATACATGTAATTGATGTGTACCTTACCGATACTCGTAGTAACTCACAGGTATTTGATACGGTGCCGTTGCTCATATTTGTAACTCACGGCAGGAGCTGCGGAATAAGCGGAGGCTGGCGAAGGGCGAGGTGACGATCTTGGCGTCGAGAATGGTTCCAAGGTCGATGTGATCGCCGTCGACACGCTACCTCTACATTTACCTACGGGATTAGTTTTAAACCTCAATAATTGTTATTTAGTGCCAAGTTTGAGCATGAACATTGTATCGGGATCTTGTTTAATCTGAGATGGCTACTCATTTAAATCCGAGAATAATGGTTGTTCTATTTATATGAGAGATATGTTTTATGGTCATGCTCCGATGGTCAATGGTTTATTCTTAATGAATCTCGAGCGTGATGTTACACATATTCATAGTGTGAATACCAAAAGATGTAAAGTTGATAACGATAGTCCCACATACTTGTGTACTTTGCCGCCTTAGTCACATTGGTGTCAAGCGCATGAAGAAGCTCCATGTTGATGGACTTTTAGAGTCTCGATTATGAATCATTTGACACATGCGAACCATGCCTTATGAGCAAAATGACCAAGACTCCGTTCTCGGAACAATGGAGCGAGCAACCAACTTATTGGAAATCATACATACCGATGTATGCGGTCCAATGGCGTTGAGGCTCATGGAGGATATCGTTATGTTCTCACTCTCTTGATGACTTGAGTAGATATGGGTATGTCTACTTGATGAAACACAAGTCGAGACCTTTGAAAAGTTCAAGGAATTTCAGAATGAGGTAGAGAATCAACGTGACGAAAATAAAGTTCTTCGATCAGATCGTGGAGGAGAATATTTAAGTCACGAATTTGGTACACACTTAAGAAAATGTGGAAAATGTTTCACAACTCACGCCGCTGGAACACCTCGGTAATAACGGTGTGTCGAGCGTCGTGTCGCACTCTATTGGATATAGTGTGATCTATGATGTCTCTTCTTGATTTACCGCTATCATTTTGGGGATCGCTCTAGAGACAGCTACATTCACTTTAAATAGGGCACCGTCTAAATCCGTTGAGGCGACACCGTATGAATTATGGTTTGGGAAGAAACCTAAGCTGTCATTTCTAAAAGTTTGGGGATCGATGCTTCGTCAAGAAACTTCAACCTGAAAATCTCAAACCTAAGTCGGAAAATCGTCTTCATAGGATACCCTAAGGAAACCATTGGGTATACCTTCTACCTTAGATCTGAAGGCAAGATCTTTGTTGCCAAACGGATCCTTTACGGAAAAAGTTTCTCTCAAAAGGAGTAAGTGGGAGGAAAGTAGAACTTCGATGAAGTACTACCTCTTGAACGGAAAGTAGTGCAGCTCGGAAAATGTTCTGTGGTGCCTACACCAGCTGGAGAGGAAATTAATGATGATGATCAAGGTACTTTAGATCAAGTTGCTCTTGAACCCGTGGGTCCACAAGGACACGTTCCACACAGAATGGTATGGCAACCTGTCACGGAAATCATGTTGTTAGACAACGGTGAACCTTGAACTATGAAGAAGCGATGGCGAGCCGATTCCAATAAATGGCTTGAAGCCATGCAATCTGAGATAGGATCCATGTATGAAAACAAAGTATGGACTTTGACAGACTTGCCGATGATCGTGACGATAGAAAACAAATGGATCTTTAAGAAGAAGGCGATAGCGAATGGTAATGTTACCATCTATAAAGCTCGACTTGTCGCTAAAGGTTATCGGCAAGTTCAAGGGTTGACTATGATGAGACTTTCTCTCCGTAGTGAAGCTTAAGTCCGTCCGAATCATGTTAGCAATTGCATACTATGATTATGAGATATGGCAAATGGGCGTCAAAAGCGGCATTCCTTACTTGGCTATCTTAAGGAAGAAGCTGTATATGATACAGCGGAAGGTTTTATCGACCCTAAGAATGCTAACAAGGTATGCAAGCTCCAGCGATCCATTTATGGGCTGGTGCAAGCATCTCGGAGTTGGAACATTCGCTTTGATGAGATGATCAAAGTGTTTGGGTTTATGCTGACTTATGGAGAAGCCTGCGTTTACAAGAAAGTGAGTGGGAGCTCTGTAGCATTTCTCATATTATATGTAGATGACATACTTTTGATGGGAAATGATATAGAACTTTTGGACAACATTAAGGCCTACTTGAATAAGATTTTTTCAATGAAGGACCTTGGAGAAGCTGCTTATATATTAGGCATCAAGATCTATAGAGATAGATCGAGATGCCTCATAGGTCTTTCACAAAGCACATACCTTGATAAGATATTGAAGAAGTTCAAAATGGATCAGTCAAGAAAGGGTTCTTGCACTGTATTACAAGGTGTGAAATTGAGCTCGGCTCAATGCCCGACCACGGCGAAGATAAAGAAGAGATGAGTGTCATCCCTATGCTTCAGCCATAGGATCTATTATGTATGCCATCTTGTGTACGGACCTGATGTAAACCTTGCCGTAAGTTTGGTAGGAAGGTACCAAAGTAATCCCGGCAAGGAACCTTTGGACAGCGGTCAAGAATATCTGAAGTACGAAAAGGACTAAGGACATGTTTCTCGTTTATGGAGGTGACGAAGAGCTCATCGTAAAGGGTTACGTCGGCGCTAGCCCGACACAGATCTGGATGACTCTAAGTCACAAACCGGATCGTGTATATGTTGAATGGTGGAGCGATGGCTGGTGCATTTGCAAGCGAGCGTCGTGGCGGGATCTACATGTGAGCGGAGTACATGGCAGCCTCGGAGGCAGCGCATGAAGCAATTTGGGTGAAGGAGTTCATCACCGACTTAGGAGTCATACCCAATGCGTCGGGGCGATCAAACTCTTACGTGACAACACTTGGAGCTATTGCACTTGCCAAGGCCAGGTTTCACAAGAAGACCGAGGCACATCAAGCGTCGCTTCAACTCCATTCGTGAAAATGTTCAAGATGGAGACATAGAAATTTGCAAAGTGCATACGGATCTGAATGTCGCAGATCCGTTGACTAAACCTCTTCCGCGAGCAAAACATGATCAACACCAGAACTCTATGGGTGTTGATTCATCACAATGTAACTAGATTATTGACTCTAGTGCAAGTGGGAGACTGTTGGAAATATGCCTAGAGGCAATAATAAAAGGATTATTATTATATTTCCTTGTTCATGATAATTGTCTTTTATTCATGCTATAATTGTATTATCAGGAAATTGTAGTACGTGTGAATACATAGACTACAACATGTCCCTAGTGAGCCTCTAGTTGACTAGCTTGTTGATCAATAGATAGTCATGGTTTCGACTATGGACATTGGATGTCATTGATAGCGGGATCACATCATTAGGACAATGATGTGATGGACAAGACAATCCTAAGCATAGCACAAGATCGTGTAGTTCGTTTTGCTAGAGCTTTTCCAATGTCAAGTATCTTTTCCTTAGACCATGAGATCGTGTAACTCCGGATACGGTAGGAGTGCTTTGGGTGTACCAAGCGTCTGGCGTAATTGGGTGACTATAAAGGTGCACTACTGGTATCTCGAAAGTGTACATTGGGTTGACGGATCGAGGCAGGATTTGTCACTCTGTATTACGGAGAGGTATCCTTGGGCCCTTTCGGTAATGCATCATCATAATGAGCTCAAAGTGACATGGTGTTTGGTCACGGGATCATGCATTCTGATCTGAGTAAAGTGACTTGCGATGCTTGAGATTGAGCGAGGTATTGGGATCTGACGATCGAATCTCGGGCAAATAACTATACCGATTGACAAAGGGAATTGTATCGGGGTTGCTTGAATCCTCGACATCATGGTTCATCAATGAGATCATCGAGGAGCATGTAGAACCAACATGGGTATCCAGATCCGCTGTTGGTTATTGGCGGAGAAGCTGTCTCGGTCATATCGCATGATTCCCGAACCGTAGGGTCTACACATAAGGTTCGGTGATGCTAGGGTTATTAGGAAGACTTGTATGTGATTACGAATGTTGTTGAGTCTCGGATAAGATCACGGGCGTCACGAGGAGTTCGAAATGGTCGGAGGTAAAGATTTATATATGGGAAGTTGTCATACGGTCCAGGAAAGTTTGAGGGCATATCGGTATTATCTGGGGCCCGGAGGGTTCGGGGTCCACGGGAGGGCCACCTCTTAGGAGGACCTTATGGGCTGTATGGAGAAGGAACCATCCCAAGTGGGCTGGGCGCCACAACCCCTAGGGCCCATCGCCTAGGGTTTGGGGGAACCTAGAGGCGCCCCCTTGGCAGAGGCAAGCCCCCTCCCTTGGCCGCCCCCCCCTCTAGATCTCATCTAGAGGAGGCCTTCCCCTTCCCTATAAATAGAGGCGAGAGGAGGGCTGCACACACAATCCAGGCGCAGCCCCTCCTCCCAACACCTCTCCTCCTCCGCGTGTGCTTGGCAAAGCCTGCTGAGAAGCGCCCTCCATCACCACCTGCCGTCGTCTTGCTGTTGGAGCCTTCTTCCTCAACCTCTCCCTCCTCCTTGCTGGATCAAGGTGCGGGAGACGTCATCTGCTCCATACGTGTGTTGAACGCAGAGGTGTTGTCCATTCGGCACTTGGTCATCGGTGATTTGGATCACGACGAGTACGACTCCCTCAACCCCGTTCTCTTGAAAGCTTCCGCTCACGATCTACAAAGGTATGTAGATGCACTCCTATCACTCATTGCTAGATGAACTCATAGATGGATCTTTGTGAAATCGTAGAATTTTTTATTTCACTAGCGTTCCCCAACACACCCTACTTCATTGCTGGCAGGCCATTCCTCTACTCACCCACACCTCCTGTTATTTTTCGTGACGGCGGCGGACCTGTAAACTCCCTCGTACTCTCCCCAGCGTGAGGCAACCATTGCCGAGTCTTCCCGGATCCGTGTCGTTTCCTTCCTAGGCCTCATTTGTAGTCCACCGCCATGGTGCTCTCGGCGTGACCTGGTCGGCGTGGTCGAATGAAAGTGCAACTATCCCTAGGTGGTTTTGGTAATTCATAACAACATATAGCTCATTGAGCTAATGCTGTTCAAGACAAATATTTCAGGAAAGCTCAATGAATGGCATGGCATGGATGATGAAAGTGGATCCCTCAAAATATTAAGGACAAAGTTGGCTCAAGCTCAAAAGCTCAAGACTCTACATTTTACATTTTAGTGATCCAAGATCACATTGAGTCTATAGGAAAAGCCAATACTATCAAGAAGGGATGAGGTGTTGTAATGAGCCTCTTGCTTCATGTGCTTAGTGATATGCTCAAAAACCCTCCACTACTTTCTCACATCCACATATGACCTAAACCTAAAGTCAAACTCGGCCCTACCGATTCTTTCTATCGGCCACGAGTTCAGATGTCATAGCCTGCCACAAACCCTAGGCAAATCGGTTTCACCGATAGGGATCTCAGTCTCACGAGATGGGATTATAATCTCTCTGTTTCCCTTCGTAGCGTTTGGTCTAACGAAGTGAGCGTCGGTCCCACGAGATTGCAATGTAAACTCTCTGTTTCCCTTTCGTAACTTTTGGTCTCACGGAAAGCGAATCGGTCCCACCGAGTTTACGACCAACTCTCTGGTTAGCTAATTACCAAATTCGGTCTCACCGAGTTTGTATGTCAGTCTCACCGAGATTACATTATGCCTAACCCTAGCCATATCGGTCCTCTGGGAGTTGCATATCGGTCCCAGAAAACCCTAACGGTCACTAGGTTTACTAAATCGGTCCGCCGAGTTTGATGATTCGGTCCCACGAGTTTGGTAAATTGTGTATAGCAGTTAGATTTTGTGTGGAGGCTATATATACCCTCCACCTCCTCTTCATTCGTGAGAGAGCCATCAGAACAAACCTACACTTCCAACTTACGTTACGAGAGAGAACCACCTACTCATGTGTTGAGGCCAAGATATTCCATTCCAACCACATAAATCTTGATCTCTAGCCTTCCCCAAGTTGCTTTCCACTCAAATCTTCTTTCCACAAATCCAAATCATGTGAGAGAGAGTTGAGTGTTGGGAGACTATCATTTGAAGCACAAGAGCAAGGAGTTCATCATCAACACACCATTTGTTACTTCTTGGAAGTGGTGTCTCCTAGATTGGCTAGGTGTCACTTGGGAGCCTCAGACAAGATTGTGGAGTTGAACCAAGGAGTTTGTAAGGGCAAGGAGATCGCCTACTTCGTGAAGATCTACCGCTAGTGAGGCAAGTCCTTCGTGGGCGGCGGCCATGGTGGGATAGACAAGGTTGCTTCTTCGTGGACCCTTAGTGGGTGGAGCCCTCCGTGGACTCATGCAACCGTTACCCTTCGTGGGTTGAAGTCTCCATCAACGTGGATGTCGATAGCACCACCTATCGGAACCATGACAAAACATCCGTGTCTCCAATTGCATTTGAATCCTCCAAACCCTTCCCTTTACATTCTTGCAAGTTGCATGCTTTATTTTCCGCTGCCTATATACTCTTTGCATGCTTGCTTGAATTGTGTGAAGATTGCTTGACTTGTTCAAAGATAGCTAAAATCTGCCAAAGTCTAAAATTGGGAAAAGGTTAAGTTTTTAATTAGTCAAGTAGTCTAATCACCCCCTCTAGACATACTTCAAGGTCCTACAAGTGGTATCAGAGCTTTGGTCTCCATTTGCTTTGATTTCCATAGCTTTTGGTGGTCATAGCCTTGGTTTCACAACCTAGGAGAGTATGGCGTCTAGCGAGGAAATTATCACCGTGAGGTCCTTACTTTGATGGCACTAATTTTGCTAGTTGGAAGCATAAGATGAAAATGCATATTCTCGGACATAACCCCACCGTTTGGGCTATTGTGTGTATTGGTTTGCAAGGTGAATTCTTTGATGGGAGAGAACCGAACCGTGAAGCTAAGCGGAAGAGTTGAAGATGTTGCAATACAATGCTCAAGCTTGTGATATCCTCTTCAATGGCTTGTGCCCTAAGAATTCAACAAAATCAGCCGTCTTGAGAATGCAAAGGAAATTTGGGATACTTTGATTGATATGCATGAAGGTACCGACTCCGTCAAGGAATCCAAGTTGGATGTGCTCCAAAGTCAACTTGACAAGTTCAAAATGAAGGATGGTGAAGGTGTCGCTGAAATGTACTCTAGGCTTGCTCTTATCACAAATGAGATTGCGGCTTAGGAAGCGAAGAGATGACCAAGCAGATTCATCATCAAGAAGATCCTAAGAGCATTGGATGGAAAATATGATACCGTGTGCACATTGATCCAAATGATGCCAAATTACAAAGATCTCAAGCCAGCGGAAGTCATTGGAAGAATTGTTGCTCATGAGATGTCACTCAAGGATAAGGAGGAACTTCACAACAAGTCAAGTGGTGCTTACAAAGCCTCATGTGAAGCCCCACATCATCAAGTGAAACAAACCTTCAATGAAGAATTGAGCTTAATGGTGAAGAACTTCAACAAATTCTACAAAAGTAGAAGCAAAGAAAGAAGCTCAAGTCAAGGTCCTACAATGACAAAAGATCTTCTAGTCGAGGCGCAATTGCTACAATTGTGGGAGACCGGACACTATTCAATGAGTGTCGGCACCCTACAAAAGAAGAAGATTCTCCCAAGAGAAGAAGTAGAAGAAGAATCACCACCAAGAGAGAAGGAGTAGAGATGATCGTTATGAGCGAAGACCCTCACGGAGAAGCAAGGATTAGGAAAGGAAGGACAAGTCATCAAGAGCTACACAAAGCGAAGACATCAAGCTCATGTTGGTGAATGGGTATCCGGCTCCGACTCGAAAATCACTCCAAGAGAAGCTATCACTCCGACTCGAATACACTCAAGATGAAGGTGTTGCGGTCTAGCACTTGTGTCAACCAACTCCTCGACATTTTGAATCACCAAATGAAGGAATTGGAAGATGCTTCATGGCCAAGGTCCAAGGTAACACACCCAGTATGTTGATTTTAATAGTGATGAAGATGACTTGCTAGGTGATGATGATTTACTTGTTGACAACTCTAGTGATGAATACTATGATGAAGCGTCAATTAATCATGCTAATAAGATGAAGCGAATGACAATGATAAGGAGAAGATTGAGCTTCTAACTAAAGAACTAAACACTCTTAAGTTAGCTCATGAAACTATCTTGAAGATCATCGAGAACTTTTAAGGGCTCATGAGAAGTTACGCTTTGAAAAGCTCAATCTTGAGCAAGAGCATGAGTTCTAAAAGCGATCAATGATGATCTCCGTAAGAAAAGTTCTTCTTACATTGCCAAGTGTTTACTCTTATCTACTTACATGCCTCAAGTCAAGTCAAGTAACAAGAACAAGAAAGATTCTTCCTCTAGTAGTAACAATAATAATGCTAAATCCAATATTGTTGCTTCTAGTAGTTCTCTTGATTCCACTAATGATTCTCTTAGCCAAGTTACACTTGAGCAAGAAAACAGCTTATTGAAGGAATTATAGAAAGGTGTATACAAGAGCCTTGCGGGAGTAAGCAATTTGAGAAATTATGCATAAGCAAGGAAGGCATCGAAGAATCAAGGTGTTGGTTTTGAGCGAAAGTTCAATGCCAATGGAGTAAGTGGGAAGAAGATCAATACCCCAAGGCGAAGTTTGTTCCTCAACAAGAGAAGTATGATCCTACTTCCTTCAAGGAACACAAGCACAAGATGATCTTCCACCACAAGACCACAAGAACAAAGGCAAGGACAAGCTTCAAGAGGAGATTGATGCATTTGAAGAAGCACCTAAGGCCTTAGTCAAGTGGGTTCCCAAGACTCGTCAAGTTCTACTTCATCAAGTACAACTACACCTAGGATTCCCATCAAGATGATGTGGATCCGAAGAAGAAGAACTAGAGAGTTCTTGAGGTGACTCGCCAACATTCTTCACTCATATCATTATGGCAGGACAAGTGCAATCATCTTCCATATCTTGCACTAGTTCAAGGAGTCACAAACCCTCATGTTGGTAAGGCAAGGGACAAGGTAACCTAATGTTTTCATGGACATCATTTGTGTGTGCATCACTCTATGTCTATGGATATTCTTGTTTGTTCCTTGTGGGACTAACCCATGTAGGTATTGAAAGTGCAACTCACTCCAAAGGATTGCTCCAAAGATCTACATCAACATTGAGCATCCACATCTTCAACACCTACATGAAGTCATCATCGACAAAACCCAAGGTTAGTTCATCCCTCTAAGGGGATCTCACATCTAGGGGAGCTTAACTCTAAGAATTGAGTCAAAGCAACTCTAATGATGTGAACACATAAATGCTTTATGTAAAAGTGGTAACCCACTTGAGCTTAAGCGATGAGTATGACCTATGATCAAATGTTCTCATTTGACTCCTAAGTCAATATACTCATATATAGATGACCTAGTCATCACCAATTGTTTGATAGATGCTAGAATTGGTTGTGCATGCTTTGTCACATATTTCATTTGTCATTTTATTGTGTGAGCATGTTGGTTGCATATTTTACTCATTCGAGGACATCCACTTGTTGTTTTGATTGATTGGATTATCTTTCTTTGGCCAAGTGGATGGACAAGAATGCCTAAGAACCTTCTCTAGCTATCTATGCTTTTCTCGTCTCAAACTCTATTCATGCTACATCACAAAATTTGATCAAGTCAGATTGAACCACTCGTGTGAGGAGCACTTTCGAGTCCCGATTAGTCATAGACTTAAACTTCCAAAACTTCTTTGTGATTTTGATCGACCGATTCCTCCATTTCGGTCATACAGAGATCACTAATCGATCTAGGTTTTCATCTCGGTGCAACCGATTTGAAATTTTGGTCACACCGAGTTCTTTATGCTTATTAGCAGTTATGCATCTCGGTGCCACCAGTGTTCCACTCGGTCACACCGGCGATGTCGGGTTATATATTCTCACGGGCAAATTTTGGAAAACTTTCTCGAAACTCCTCGCCCGCGCATAGCTCGCTCTGCCTACTAGGTCTCGGATCGTCGACTTAAATGCATGGCCGCCTCACATCGCTGGTCTCCGCCGCCGTCAATGGAATTCAACTCCGCCGTTGCCGCCGTAGCGAATTCACCGCCGAACTAGGGTATGAACTCGATCACAGTGCTATCCTCGTCTGATTCTCAGCACATTGTGTTCATAATGCTTCTTGCCACGATTGAAACACTTCTATCCAGTCAAAACAATCCTTAGAATAGATGTGATTCGAAAATTTAGGGTTAGGTTTCATGAAACCATCTCGGACCCACCGAGTTGAAAAACTTCGGTCCCACCGATTTGGCTAACGCCATTGCACTAGTAAGTCTCGATGCGACGAGAATTGCTAATCGGTGT
Source organism: Aegilops longissima (assembly GCA_021605205.1). NCBI lineage: Eukaryota > Viridiplantae > Streptophyta > Magnoliopsida > Poales > Poaceae > Aegilops > Aegilops longissima. Next base: position 69,254 of record JAHIAM010016611.1, read on the forward strand.
GACCGATTTTAAAACTTTGTGAAACCCTAGCAGTCTCGGTGCCACCAAGCTGTGACTCGGTCGGCCGAGTTCACTAGTTTAGGTTCCAAAACTGCTTGGTATCATCGAGTTTGAAAATCGGTAGATCGAAATGCTTTACGTGGAAAACTAAAACTAAGTTTTTGAATCATTCTTTGCAAAAATCTCTGCATTTTGTGATGCTCATTCACTCTACCTCATCTATAACTATTCACGGGGTTGTGATCGATTGTGTGCAGCATGTCGGACCAAAGTGACAGCAGAACAAGTCGGAAGAGCAGATTCACATGAGTGAGGCACTAGTCCCTCTAGCAGCTCGAGATGAGGGAGGCGAAGCACTCCCGACAATTTGCCCAAGGCTGCCACAAGAACAAGGAAGAAGAAGACCTCGAGTGCGAGGATGAGGATTATGTGGCGATTGAGGATGAGGCTAGTTCAAAGAAGAAAGTGCTCAAAGAAGATGCAGCTCAAGCTGCAGTTAAGCTAGGAATGAAGATCAAAAGGCTGCGGAAGACAACCAATGTCCAAAGCGAGTCTCCACTCAAGCTTCTTTGGAATCCCAACCCAAAGAGCTGCTGCTTTGAAGGAAAGAAAAGGAAGGAAAGGGTCAAGAAGACCATGGCGGGGTGATTGGAAAGCCTTCCATGATGGAAGAGGAAGAGGAAGAAGAGGTTCTTGCACCACACACGAGGCACAAAAGCTGATGGGTGATGCTATCAAGTCGAGGCTGCAACTTCAAAGCCCAATGTAGCACCAAAGCTGCCCCCAAGCCCAGAATGCACCTAAGAGGAATACGAGGAGTATACCATTCTTTGAAAGAACAAGGCCCCAATGCGATGTTCTTGCTTGAGGAAGATGAAGAAGGGCAAGTCTAAGGAAGCTCAAACCCAAGATTCAGACCACAATGATGCTCATCTGTGGTGAGAACATGAAGATCGGGAGAGATTTAGGGTTGAGGCTATGGAGAGTCGAGATCCATATGCCACCGGAGAAGGACTGCTTTGTAGATTACAGGTTCCACACCAAGGAGCAGCAGGACTTCTATGAGACCATCTTATTGGATAAGAAGCCCATAGTTTGTGATATGAGGTGGGTCATTGGACCTACATTGAGGAGAATGAGAACACTATCTGGAGTATATGACAGCTTGATCGTGTGGAGTTGCAGATTTTGTTGGGTGAAGCTTACAAAGCTGGAATGCGAGCTCATTATGCAATTCTACTCCTGACACATTTCTATCCGGATGGCAGGATAGTTTGGATGTCGGAAGGAACAAGATACCAATCAACCATAGAGGAATGGGCAAGTTTGATCAATGCCCCAAAGGAAAGTGAAGGTGACTTGGACATTTATGCCAAGAAGAAGATGGATCACAACTCAATGTCACAGATGTACAAGGAGATCCCGGATGATGCACTTGAGACTTTCAAGTTTGGATCAGTTCATTTTCTTCTGTCGGGGCTGCCTACGATCAAGCTGGATCCTAAGGCACACTCTGTTGCCCAAATCGGTGACCACAACATGATCGGAGGGCATGCAATTAATTTGCTTCACATTTTTATGTGCCCCAGAAATTCAAGGTCATGAGCCTCATAGTTGAAACTATCAAGAGGACATGACAAACCAAAGAGGGCTGTGGATATGCCCCACAAATTCAGGAGTTGATTAACTCAAAGATGGGCACGAGGATAGTATCATTGGATAAGGAACACTTGGTTCTCTATCCTGAATTTGAGGACAATCAAGTTGTCATGATGAGAATGAACCATCATCGGTACAAGCTCAAGAAGAAGGAGAAGGCAAGGAAAGAAGGCTGCCAAGATGCCAACTCTAGCGAGAGGCATCTGAATACTTTCGAAGAACAAGCGGGACCAGCTTGGTTGCTTGATAGCATCAACTCTGCGGATTGAGAAGGAGTTGGCCACCTAACTCAAAACTAGGAGAGCTGGAAAGAATCATGGAACAAAATTCTATGATCTTGATGTCAAAGTAAGTGAGATTGATCGGTTGTAGAGTAGCTGCAGGATGACATGCGAGGAGAGAGGAAGGCGGGACAACAAGCGATGCATTTGCGAGTGCCTCGAGCTGAGAGATCAGCTGCAGAGCGATGCCGAGACACGAGGTCACTTCATCACTCCAGCTACAGCTCAGGCAACCAGCTCGGCACCAACTCCTTCACTCCTACCACATCCTTTGAAGTCTTCGTCCAAGGAGCCATCTCGCCACCACGAGAAGACCAAGCACGAGAGATGATATAGTCCTATGCATTTTCTAGGAACTTTTGGTAACTTGTTGCCAAAGGGGAGAAAAATGTATAGATCATAAACCGAGAGAGAGATTTTGCTTTTGTTCTCTCTTGTCTTCTTGGTTGAACTTTGTTTGCTTTTGATTGCTTGAGATACTATGCTATTACATGAGACATTGATGATCATGTGTTTGATCATAAGCTACACTTATGCTTGTTATATGATATTATCTTGCTTATCCTTATATGATCATTCACTTTGCTTGGTGATGAGTGCATGTATTCAATCTTTATTATTTTGGCGCTCCACCAAGATGTATGTGACATGGAAGAGTAAACCATGAGCCTAATTCCTTGTGCATTTGCAGTCAAAGCAAATCTTAAAATATGCACAAATTTGGGGGAGCTCTTGCTTATCACATACTTCTCAAAGCGACGATGTTTTCAATCTTATTATCATTTGTCGAGCTTTGATCTATATGTTGTCATCAATTACCAAAAGGGGAGATTGAAAGTGCAACTATCCTAGGTGGTTTTGGTAATTCATAACAACATATAGCTCATTGAGCTAATGCTATTCCAAGACAAATATTTCAGGAAAGCTCAATGAATGGCATGGCATGGATGATGAAAGTGGATCCCTCAAAATATTAAGGACAAAGGATTGGCTCAAGCTCAAAAGCTCAAGACTCTACATTTTACATTTAGTGATCCAAGATCACATTGAGTCTATAGGAAAAGCCAATACTATCAAGAAGGGATGAGGTGTTGTAATGAGCCTCTTGCTTCATGTGCAGTAATATGCTCCAAAACCCTCCACTACTTTCTCACATCCACATATGACCTAAACCTAAAGTCAAACTCGGCCCTACCGATTCTTTCTATCCGCGCATACGAGTTCAGGATGTCATAGCCCTTGCCACAAACCCTAGGCAAATCGGTTTCACCGATAGGGATCTCGGTCTCACCGAGATGGGATTATAATCTCTGTTTCCCTTACGTAACGTTTGGTCTAACGAAGTGACGTCGGTCCCAAGAGATGCAATTTAAACTCTCTGTTTCCCTTCGTAACTTTTGGTCTCACCGAAAAAGCGAATCGGTCCCACCGAGTTTACGACCAACTCTCGGTTAGCTAATTACCAAATTAGGTCTCACGAGATACATTATGCCTAACCTAGCCATATCTGTCCTACCGAGTTGCATATCGGTCCACGAAAACCCTAACGGTCACTAGGTTTACTAAATCGGTCGGCGGAGTTTGATGATTCGGTCCCACGAGTTTGGTAAATTGTGTGCAGTTAGATTTTGTGTGGAGGCTATATACCCTCCACCTCCTCTTCATTCGTGGAGAGCCATCAGAACAAACCTACACTTCCAACTTACGATTACGAGAGAGAACCACCTACTCATGTGTTGAGGCCAAGATATTCCATTCCAACCACATAAATCTTGATCTCTAGCCTTCCCCAAGTTGCTTTCCACTCAAATCTTCTTTCCACCAAATCCAAATCCTGTGAGAGAGAGTTGAGTGTTGGGGAACTATCATTTGAAGCACAAGAGCAAGGAGTTCATCATCAACACACCATTTGTTACTTCTTGGAAGTGGTGTCTCCTAGATTGGCTAGGTGTCACTTGGGAGCCTCAGACAAGATTGTGGAGTTGAACCAAGGAGTTTGTAAGGGCAAGGAGATCACCTACTTCGTGAAGATCTACCACTAGTGAGGCAAGTCCTTAGTGGGCGGCGGCCATGGTGGGATAGACAAGGTTTCTTCTTCGTGGACCCTTCGTGGGTGGAGCCCTCCGTGGACTCAGCATAGCTGTTACCCTTCGTGGGTTGAAGTCTCCATCAACGTGGATGTACGATAGCACCACCTATCGGAACCACGACAAAAACATCCGTGTCTCCAATTGCGTTTGAATCCTCCAAACCCATCCCTTTACATTCTTGCAAGTTGCATGCTTTATTTTCCGCTGCCTATATACTCTTTGCATGCTTGCTTGAATTGTGTGAAGATTGCTTGACTTGTTCAAAGATAGCTAAAATCTGCCAAAGTCTAAAATTGGGAAAAGGTTAAGTTTTAATTGGTCAAGTAGTCTAATCACCCCCCTCTAGACATACTTCAAGGTCCTACATCAGCGAGCGACATCCATCGGTTTGCATGAATTTGTATGCAGCATAAAATAATGATTCCTCCACTGACAGCTGGAACCCAGGAAGGCCCTACGTATTTCGTGAAAAAATGTTCCCCATTGACATATCCGGACCCTGACTATATCTTTGCCGCATGAGAAGTGCCTCCTTATTACGCACAAAAAATGAATACCCACCACTGCTAGGCTGGGACCCACCATAGTGGGAGGATGACTTGTGGGCCAACTAAGTTGTTTGATGGTCGTCGGACTGTCTCCTTGAGACAGATTGTTTATCCAAGTTGTCTTGTTAGGACGATTGCTCGATAACTTATTCGTTGTCCACGGTTCACGCTCTATGGCTGGGTCTTTGTTGAAAGGACTTTGTTGGAGTTTACGTTGCCGTTTGACTGCTTTCGAGGATTTATCCTTGAAGCGTCCGTTGTTCCTGTCTTCATTTCCTTTAGGTGTATCCACCATGTATACATCATGGGATGAGGTGGTTGTCCAGCATCCTATAGGTGCTGGTTCATTGTTGTCTCCTACATAAATCGTCCATACCGTCGATGTCTTGAATCAAAGTCGACACGTCATGTAGCTTTGGGCAGTGGCTACGAAGTGGGTGGTGAGTGGGCATTGAATTTCTTCGTCGTCCATCCCAACCTTCGACCGTAGTCGGCCAGGGCTCTCCGGATAAAGAGAGACTTTTTGAATTCAGGATGTCGCCAAAGGCGAGTCTGAAAAGATGTCCGTGACCGTGAACTCCATGACGGCGCTAATCGGATTCGATTAGCGGCGCGAGTGTTCGAAGTCGGAGAGGTCGGCACCCTAAGTCAAGGTCTTCGCAAAGGGCGAGGATGAAGTGCGGCTTGATCGCCGTGAGATTGTAGCCCCGGTGTCAACCACTCGTCCTCGATCGAGAATCCGGCTCCGGATTAAGGCGGCGGATATTGATGCGGCCTCGAGGCACTGTTAGGCTCAGAGCTAGATCATGCCCATCGAGGCCGTGCGGCAACAGCTGTTCAGAATCCATCGAAGATCAAGTCTCCGCGGATATCGGTCGTTATAGTTCAAACTTCCGTCATCTGATGGCGGGCGTAGCTTCGATCTGCTCTAGATGGCCAGGTGGCCCTTGATGCAAGCCGCCGAATCGAAGATCTGTCCGGGGAGAAAAGTCTCTACGGACAGCGTCGTTGTTGATGATCGAAAGAGCCATCAGGCTGTGGCGACGAAGGAACTCTCAATGAAAGCACCAATGTCGGTGACAAAACCGGCGGATCTCGGGTGAGGGTCCCGACTGTGCGTCTAGGCGGATGGTAACGAGACAAGGGACATGATGTTTTACCCAGGTTGGGCCCTCTCAATGGAGGTAATACCTACTCCTGCTTGATTAATATTGATGATATGGGTAGTTCAAGTATATCTACCACGAGATCAAGGAGGCTAAACCCTAGAAGCTAGCCTATGGTATGATTGTTGTTAGTCCTACGGACTAAAACCCTCCGGTTTATATAGACCCGAGGATAGGTTAGGGTTACAGTCGGTTACAATGGTAGGAGATCTACATATCCAGTCGTAAGCTTGCCTTCCGCCAAGAGGAGTCCCATCACGGACACGGGACGAAGTCTTCAATCTTGTATCTTCATAGTCTTGGAGTCGAGGTGTGTGCGTGGCTATCCGGACACCCCTAGTCAGGACTCCCTCACTAGGGTTATTAGGAAGACTTGTATGTGATTACCAAATGTTGTTGAGTCCGGATAAGATCGGATGTCACGAGGAGTTCGGAATGGTCCTGAGGTAAAGATTTTATATGGGAAGTTGTCATACGGTTAGGAAAGTTTGAGGGCATATCGGTATTGTCTAGGGGCCCTGGGAGGGATCGAGGTCCACGGGAGGGCCACCTCTTCGGAGGACCTTATGGGCTGTATGGAGAGGAACCTGCCCAAGTGGGCTGGGCGCCACAACCCCTAGGGCCCATCGCCTAGGGTTTGGGGAACCCTAGAGGCGCCCCCTTGGCAGGGGGCAAGCCTCCTTGCCCCCCTCTAGATCTCATCTGGGGGCATTCTCCTTCCCTATAGGGGGCGGGGAGGCTGCACACACACAATCAAGGCGCCTCCTCCCCAACCTCTCCTCCTCTGCGTGTGCTTGGCGAGAAGCCCTGCTGGGAGCTGCCACTCCATCACCCTGCTGGCGTCGTCTTGCTGTTGGAGCCTTCTTCCTCAACCTCTCCTCCTCCTTGCTGGATCAAGGTGCGGGAGGCGTCATCCGCTCGTGCGTGTGTTGAGCGCGGAGGTGCTGTCCCTTCGACACTTGGTCGCCGGTGATTTGGATCACGGATGCGACTCCCTCAACCCGTTCTCTTGAGCGCCGCTTTCGCGATCTACAAAGGTATGTAGATGCACTCCTATCACTCGTTGCTAGATGAACTCATAGATGGATCTTGGTGAAACTATAGGAAATTTTTATTTTACTGCGTTCTAACAGTGGCATCATGAGCTAGGTCTGTAGTTCTCTATTGCACAGTAGAACACAAATCTGTTGTGGGCGTAGATGTTGTCAACTTGTTGTTACTAGTCTTATTTTTCTTCAGCGGTATTGTGGGATGGGGCCGGACCGACCTTACGTGCGCTTATGTGAGACAGGTTCCACCGGTGACATGCACTAGTTGCATAAGGTGGCTAGCGGTGTCTGTCTCTCCACTTTAGTTGGACGGATTAAATGAAAAGGGTCCTTATGAAGGGTAAATAGAAGTTGGCAAATCACGTTGTGGTTTTCGTAGGTAAGAAAATGTTCTTGCTAGAACCCTATTGCAGCCACGTAAAGATGCAACAACAATTAGAGGACGTCTAACTTGTTTTTGCAGCAATTGCTTTAATGATGATATGGCCAAAATTGTGATGAATGATGAATGATATATTGTGATGTATGAGATCATGTTCTTGTAATAGGAATCACGACTTGCATGTCGATGAGTATGACAACCGGCAGAACCATATGAGTTGTCTTAATTATTGTATGACATGCGTGTCATTGATTCAACGCCATGTAATTACTTTGCTTTATTGCTAAACCGTGAGCTATAGTAGTAGAAGTAATAGTTGGTGAGCAACTTCATGGAACACGATGATGGAGATCATGATGGAATCATGATGGAGATCTGGTGTCATGCGGTGACAAGATGATCATGGAGCGAAGATGGAGATCAAAGGAGCTATATGATATTGGCCATATCATGTCACTACTATATAATTGCATGTGATGTTTATTATGTTTATGCATCTTGTTTACTTAAACGTGATAGTAAATAAGATGATCCCTTATAATAATTTCAAGAAAGTGTTCTCCCTAAGCGTACGCGTTGCTAAAGTTAAATGCGTTTGAGCACCCATGATGATCGGGTGTGATAGATTCTCGTTCACATACAATGGGTGTAAGACAGTTTTACACATGCAAAACACTTAGGTTAACTTGGCGAGCCTAGCATGTCAGACATGGCCTCGGAACACAAGAGACCGAAAGGTCGACATGAGTTAATATGGAAGATATGATCAACATGGAGATGTTCACGATGATGACTAGTCCGTCTCCGTGATGATCGGACACGGCCTAGATCAACTTCGGATCATGTAACACTTAGATGACTAGAGGGATGTCAAATCTGGTGGGAGTTCATTAAATAATTTAATAGATGAACTTAATTATCATGAACTTAGTATAAAATCTTTGCAAAAATGTCTTGTAGATCAAATGGCCAGCGCTCATGTCAACATGAACTTCAATGCGTTCCTGGAAAACCAAGTTGAAAGATGATGGCAGCAACTATTGGACTGGGTCCGGAACTAGAGATCATCCTCATAGCAGCCAAGCAATATGTCCTAGAAGCACCGCTAGGTGAAACACCATCGAGAGAACCAAGGCGTTATGAGCGCTTGGCAGTCTCGTCTTGATGATTACTCCCTCGTTCAGTGCGGCATGCTTTACAGCTTAGAACCGGGGCTCCAAAAGCGTTTTGAGCAACACGGGCATATGAGATGTTAGAGGAGCTAAAAATGGTTTCCAAGCTCATGCGGGTCGAGAGATATGAAGTCTCCGACAAGTTCTATAGTTGTAAGATGGAGGAAAATAGTTACGTCGGTGAGCACATACTCAAAATGTAAGGTTGCACAACCGCTGTCCCAATGGACATTAACCTCCGGACTGGCGGTCATTGTGAGAATCCTTGATCGCTCCCCAAGCTACAAGAGCTTTGTGATGAACTACAATATCGAGGGGATGGTAAAACTATTCTGAAGTATTTTAAATTTGAAGTCAGCATTAGAAATCAGAAGGAACATCAAGTGTTGATGGTCAATAAAACCACTAAGTTCAAGAAGGGCAAGGGTAAGAAGTACTTCAAGAAGGACGGATGTTGCCGCACCGGTAAGCCGTTGCGGAAAAAGTCAAAGAATGGACCCAAGCACGAGGCAGGTGCTTTTATTGCAAAGGAAGGGTCCTTTGAGCGGAACTGCCCCAAATACTTAGCGGACAAGAAGGCGGCAACACTAAAGGTATATTTGATATACATGTAATTGATGTGTACCTTACCGATTACTCGTAGTAACTCACAGGTATTTGATACGGTGCCGTTGCTCATATTGTAACTCACGGCGGAGCTGCGGAATAAGCGGAGGCTGGCGAAGGGCGAGGAGGTGACGATCGTCGAGGGAATGGTTCCAAGGTCGATGTGATGCGCCGTCGTACGCTACCTCTACATTTACCTACGGATTAGTTTTAAACCTCAATAATTGTTATTTAGTGCCAAGTTTGAGCATGAACATTGTATCGGGATCTTGTTTAATACGAGATGGCTACTCATTTAAATCCGAGAATAATGGTTGTTCTATTTATATGAGAGATATGTTTTATGGTCATGCTCCGATGGTCAATGGTTTATTCTTAATGAATCTCGAGCGTGATGTTACACATATTCATAGTGTGAATACCAAAAGATGTAAAGTTGATAACGATAGTCCCATACTTGTGGCACTGCCGCCTTAGTCACATTGGTGTCAAGCGCATGAAGAAGCTCCATGTTGATGGACTTTTAGAGTCTCTCGATTATGAATCATTTGACACATGCGAACCATGCCTTATGAGCAAAATGACCAAACTCCGTTCTCGGAACAATGGAACGAGCAACCAACTTATTGGAAATCATACATACCGATGTGCGGTCCAATGGCGTTGAGGCTCAGGGAGGATATCGTTATGTTCTCACTCTTGATGACTTGAGTAGATATGGGTATGTCTACTTGATGAAACACAAGTCGAGACCTTTGAAAAGTTCAAGGAATTTCAGAATGAGGTAGAGAATCAACGCGTGACGAAAATAAAAGTTCTTCGATCAGATCGTGGAGGAGAATATTTAAGTCAATTTGGTACACTTAAGAAAATGTGGAAAATGTTTCTAACTCATACTGGAACACCTCAAGCGTAACAATTGTGTCAAACGTGTGTCGCACTCTAATGGATATAGTGTGATCTATAATCTAGGATACCCTAAAGAGCCATTAAGGATATACCTTCTACCTTAGATCTGAAGGCAAGATCTTTGTTGCCAAACGGATCCTTTTACGGAAAAAGTTTCTCTCAAAGGAGTAAGTGGGAGGAAAGTAGAACTCGATGAAGTACTACCTCTTGAACCGGAAAGTAGTGCAGCTCGGAAAATGTTCTGTGGTGCCTACACCACCTGAGAGGAAATTAATGATGATGATCAGGTACTTTAGATCAAGTTGCTCTTTGAACCATTGGGTCCACAAGGACCGTTCCACACCAGAATGGTATGGCAACCCTGTCCTGAAATCATGTTGTTAGACAACGAACCTTGAACTATGAAGAAGCGATGGCGAGCAGATTCCAATAAATGGCTTGAAGCCATGCAATCTGAGATAGGATCCATGTATGAAAACAAAGTATGGACTTTGTGACTTTGATGATCGTGACGACGAAAACAAATGGATCTTTAAGAAGAAGGCGGACCGAATGGTAATGTTACCATCTATAAAGCTCGACTTGTCGCTAAGGTTATCGGCAAGTTCAAGGGGTTGACTATGATGAGACTTTCTCTCCGTAGTGAAGCTTAAGTCCGTCCGAATCATGTTAGCAATTGCGCATACTGATTATGAGATATGGCAAATGGACGTCAAGCGGCATTCATGGCTATCTTAAGGAAGAAGCGTATATGATACAGCGGAAGGTTTTATCGACCCTAAGAATGCTAACAAGGTATGCAAGCTCAGCGATCCATTTATGGGCTGGTGCAAGCATCTCGGAGTTGGAACATTAACTTTGATGAGATGATCAAAGTGTTTGGGTTTATCTTGACTTATGGAGAAGCTGCGTTTACAAGAAAGTGAGTGGGAGCTGTAGCATTTCTCATATTATATGTAGATGACATACTTTTGATGAAATGATATAGAACTTTGGACAACATTAAGGCCTACTTGAATAAGATTTTTCAATGAAGGACCTTGGAGAAGCTGCTTATATATTAGGCATCAAGATCTATAGAGATAGATCGAGATGCCTCATGGATCTTCACAAAGCACATACCTTGATAAGATATTGAAGGGTCAAAATGGATCAGTCAAGAGGGTTCTTGCTGTATTACAAGGTGTGAAATTGAGCTCGGCTCAATGCCCCGACCAAAGATAAAGAAGAGATGAGTGTCATCCCTATGCTTCAGCCATAGGATCTATTATGTATGCCATCTTGTGTACAGGACCTGATGTAAACCTTGCCGTAAGTTTGGTAGGAAGGTACCAAAGTAATCGGCAAGGCATGGACAGCGGTCAAGAATATCTGAAGTACGAAAGGACTAAGGACATGTTTCTCGTTTATGGAGGTGAGCTCTCGCGTAAGGGTTACGTCGGCGCTAGCTTGACACAGATCTGGATGACTCTAAGTCACAAACGGATCGTGTATATGTTGAATGGTGGAAGCGATGGCTGAGTGCGACTTAAAGCGAGGCGTCGATGGCGGGATCTACATGTGAGCGAATTACATGGCAGCCTCGGAGGCGGCATGAAGCAATTTGGGTGAAGGAGTTCATCACCGACTTAGGAGTCATACCCAATGCGTCGGGGCGATCAAACTCTTACTGTGACAACCTTTGGATTGCACTTGCCAAGGCGGGTTTCACAAGAAGACCAGAACACATCAATAAACTTCAACTCCATTCGTGAAAATGTTCAAGATGGAGACATAGAAATTTGCAAAGTGCATACGGATCTGAATGTCATGATCCGTTGACTAAACTTCTTCCCGAGCAAAACATGATCAACACAGAACTCTGGGTGTTCGATTCATCACAATGTAACTAGATTATTGACTCTAGTGCAAGTGGGAGACTGTTGGAAATATGCCCTAGAGGCAATAATAAAAGGATTATTATTATATTTCCTTGTTATGATAATTGTCTTTTATTCATGCTATAATTGTATTATCCAGGAAATTGTAGTACCGTGAATACATAGACTACAACATGTCCTAGTGAGCCTCTAGTTGACTAGCTTGTTGATCAATAGATAGTCATGGTTTCGACTATGGACATGGATGTCATTGATAGCAGGATCACATCATTAGGACAATGATGTGATGGACAAGACAATCCTAAGCATAGCACAAGATCGTGTAGTTCGTTTTGCTAGAGCTTTTCCAATGTCAAGTATCTTTCCTTAGACCATGAGATCGTGTAACTCCGGGATACGGTAGGAGTGCTTTGGGTGTACCAAGCGTCCGCGTAATTGGGTGACTATAAAGGTGCACTACGGTATCTCCGAAAGTGTACATTGGGTTGACGGATCGAGGCTGAGATTGTCCTCGTATTACGGAGGTATCCTGGCCTCGGTAATGCATCATCATAATGAGCTCAAAGTGACATGGTGTTTGGTCACGGGATCATGCATTAAATGCGAGTAAAGTGACTTGCCATGCCGAGATTGAGCGAGTATTGGATACGGCGATCGAATCTGGACAAGTAACGTACCGATTGACAAAGGGAATTATCTGAGGTTGCTTGAATCCTCGACATCATGGTTCATCAATGAGATCATCGAGGAGCATGTGGAATAACATGGGTATCGATCCGCTGTTGGTTATTGGCGGAGGCGCTGTCTCGGTCATGTCACGCATGATTCGAACCGTAGGGTCTACATAAGGTTCGTTGATGCTAGGGTTATTAGGAAGACTTGTATGTGATTACGAATGTTGGTCGGATAAGATCACGGGCGTCACGAGGTTCGAAATGGTCGGAGGTAAAGATTATATATGGGAAGTTGTCATACGGTCACCGGAAAGTTTTAGGGGCATATCGGTATTATCTAGGGGCCACGGAGGGTGGGGGTCCACCGAGGAGGCCACCTCTTCGGAGGACCTTGGGCTGTATGGAAGGAACCATCCCAAGTGGGCTGAGGCGCCACAACCCCTAGGGCCCATCGCCTAGGGTTTGAGAGAACCCTAGGCGCCCCTTGGCAAGCCCCCCCCTTACCGCCCCCCTCTAGATCTCATCTGAGATTCCTTCCTATAAATAGAGGAGAGGAGGGGCTGCACACACAATCAGGCAGCCCTCCTCCCAACACCTCTCCTCCTCCGTGTGCTTGGCAAAGCCACCTTGAGAAGCGCCACTCCATCACCACTTGCGCCGTGCTCTTTGTTGGAGCCTTCTTCCTCAACCTCTCCCTCCTCCTTTGGATCAAGGTCTCGGGAGGCGTCATCACTCCATACGTGTGTTGAGCAGAGAGTGTTGTCCATTCGGCATTGGTCATGGTGATTTGGATCACGATGCAGACTCCCTCAACCCCGTTCTCTTGGCTTCGCTCCACGATCTACAAAGGTATGTAGATGCACTCTATCACTCATTGCTAGATGAACTCATAGATGGATCTTTGTGAAATCGTAGAATTTTTATTTCCTGCAACGTTCCCCAACACACCCTACTTCATTGCTGGCCAGGCCATTTCCTCTCACCACACCTCCACATTTATTTTTCGTGACGGCAGCGGACACATAAATCCTAAATTACTCCCGCGTGAGCAACCATTGCCGAGTCTTCCGGATCGATGTGGATTCCTTCCTGGGCCTCGTATGAGTCCACATACATGGTGCTCGTGGCAGCCTGGTCAGCGTCAGTCAAATGAAAGTGCAACTATCCTAGGTGGTTTGGTAATTCATAACAACATATAGCTCATTGAGCTAATGCTATTCAAGACAAATATTGGAAAGCTCAATGAATGGCATGGCATGGATGATGAAAGTGGATCCCTCAAAATATTAAGGACAAAGTTGGCTCAAGCTCAAAAGCTCAAGACTCTACATTTTACATTTAGTGATCCAAGATCACATTGAGTCTATAGGAAAAGCCAATACTATCAAGGAGGGATGAGTGTTGCTAATGAGCCTCTTGCTTCATGTGCTTAGTGATATGCTCCAAAACCCTCCACTACTTTCTCACATCCACATATGACCTAAACCTAAAGTCAAACTCGGCCCTACGATTCTTTCTATCAGCGCCACGAGTTCAATGTCATAACCTTGCCACAAACCCTAGGCAAATCGGTTTCACCGATAGGGATCTCAGTCTCACAGAATGGGATTATAATCTCTTTTCCCTTATTGCGTTTGGTCTAACCAAGTGAGCGTCGGTCCACCGAGATTGCAATGTAAACTCTGTTTCCCTTCGTAACTTTGGTCTCACCAGGAAAGAATCGGTCCCACCGAGTTTACGACCAACTCTCGGTTAGCTAATTACCAAATTCGGTCTCACCGAGTTTGTATGTCAGTCTCACGAGATTACGTTATGCCTAACCCTAACCATATCGGTCCTACAGGTTGCATATCGGTCCCACCGAAAACCTACTTGATCTAGGTTTACTAAATCGGTTGACGAGTTTGATGATTCGGTCCACGAGTTTGGTAAATTGTTGTGATTAGATTTTATGTGGAGCTATATATCACCTCCACTTCCTTCGTTTGAGAGCCATCAGAACAAACCTACACTTCCAACTTACCGGTTCTGAGAAGAACCACCTACTCATGTGTTGAGGCCAAGATATTCCATTCCAACCACATGAATCTTGATCTCTAGCCTTCCCCAAGTTGCTTTCCACTCAAATCTTCTTTCCACCAAATCCAAATCCTGTGAGAGAGTTGAGTGTTGGGAACTATCATTTGAAGCACAAGAGCAAGGTTCATCATCAACACACCATTTGTTACTTCTTGGAGAGTGGTGTCTCCTAGATTGGCTAGGTGTCACTTGGGAGCCTCAGGCAAGATTGTGGAGTTGAACCAAGGAGTTTGTAAGGGCAAGGAGATGCCTACTGCCGTGAAGATCTACCGCTAGTGAGGCAAGTCCTTCGTGGCGACGGCCATGGTGGGATAGACAAGGTTGCTTCTTCGTGGACCCTTATGGGTGGAGCCCTCCGTGGACTCAGCAACCGTTACCCTTGTGGGTTGAAGTCTCCATCAACGTGGATGTCGATAGCACCACCTATCGGACCTGACAAAAACATCCGTGTCTCCAATTGCGTTTGAATCCTCCAAACCCTTCCCTTTACATTCTTGCAAGTTGCATGCTTTATTTTCGCTGCCTATATACTCTTTGCATGCTTGCTTGAATTGTGTGAAGATTGTGACTTGTTCAAGATAGCTAAAATCTGCCAAAGTCTAAAATTGGAAAAGGTTAAGTTTTAATTGGTCAAGTAGTCTAATCACCCCCTCTAGACATACTTCAAGGTCCTACAAGTGGTATCGAGCTTTGGTCTCCATTTGCTTTGATTTCCATAGCTTTTGGTGGTCATAGCCTTGGTTTCACAACCTAGGAGAGTATGGCGTCTAGCGAAATTATCACCGTAGAGGTCCTTACTTTGATGGCACTAATTTTGCTAGTTGGAAGCATAAGATGAAAATGCATATTCTCGGACATAACCCACCGTTTGGGCTATTGTGTGTATTGGTTTGCAAGGTGAATTCTTTGATGGGAGAACCGAACCGTGAAGCTAAGCGCGGAAGAGTTGAAGATGTTGCAATACAATGCTCAAGCTTGTGATATCTCTTCAATGGCATTGCTAAAATTCAACAAAATCAGCCGTCTTGAGAATGCAAAAAATTTGGGATACTTTGATTGATATGCATGAAGGTACCACTGTCAGGAATCCAAGTTGGATGTGCTCAAAAGTCAACTTGACAAGTTCAAAATGAAGGATGGTGAAGGTGTGCTGAAATGTACTCTAGGCTTGCTCTTATCACAAATGAGATTGCCGGAGGAGGTGAAGAGATGACGACAGATTCATCATCAAGAAGATCCTAAAATTGGATGGAAAATATGATACGTGTGCACATTGATCAAATGATGCCAAATTACAAAGATCTCAAGCCAGCGAAGTCATTGGAAGAATTGTTGCTCATGAGATGTCACTCAAGGATAAGGAGGAACTTCACAACAAGTCAAGTGGTGCTTACAAAGCCTCATGTAAGCCCCACATCATCAAGTGAGAAACAAACCTTCAATGAAGAATTGAGCTTAATGGTGAAGAACTTCAACAAATTCTACAAGAGTAGAAGCAAAGAAAAGCTCAAGTCAAGGTCCTACAATGACAAAAGATCTTCTAGTCGAGGCGCAATTGCTACAATTGTGGGAGACCGGACACTATTCAATGAGTGTCGGCACCCTACAAAGAAGAAGATTCTCCCAAGAAGAAGTAGAAGAGAAGAATCACCACCAAGAGAAGGAGTAGAGATGATGGTTATGAGCGAAGACCCTCACGGAGAAGCAAGGATTAGGAAAGGAAGGACAAGTCATCAAGGAGCTACACAAAGCGAAGACATCAAGCTCATGTTGGTGAATGGGTATCGGCTCGACTCGAAAATCACTCCAGAAGCTATCACTCCGACTCGAATACACTCAAGATGAAGGTGTTGCGGTCTAGCACTTGTGTCAACCAACTCCTCATATTTGAATCACCAAATGAAGGAATTGGTAGATGCTTCATGCCAAAGTCCAAAGGTAACACACCCAGTATGTTGATTTTAATAGTGATGAAGATGACTTGCTAGGTGATGATGATTTACGTTGACAACTCTAGTGATGAATACTATGATGAAGCGTCAATTAATCATGCTAATCAAGATGAAACGAATGACAATGATAAGGGAAGATTGAGCTTCTAACTAAAGAACTAAACACTCTTAAGTTAGCTCATGAAACTATCTTGAAGATCATGAGAACTTTTAAGGGCTCATGAGAAGTTACGCTTTGAAATCAATCTTGAGCAAGAGCATGAGTTCTAAATCAATCATGATGATCTCCGTAAGAAAAGTTCTTCTTGCCAAGCGTTTACTCTTATCTACTTACATGCCTCAAGTCAAGTCTAGTAACAAGAACAAGAAAGATTCTTCTCTAGTAGTAACAACAATACTAAATCAATATTGTTGCTTCTAGTAGTTCTCTTGATTCCACTAATGATTCTCTTAGCCAAGTTACACTTGAGCAAAAACAGCTTATTGAAGGAATTATAGAGAGGTGTATACAAGAGCCTTGCGAGAAGCAATTTGAAATTATGCATAAGCAAGGAAGGCATCGGAAGAATCAAGGTGTTGGTTTTGAGCGAAAGTTCAATGCCAATGGAGTTAGTGGGAAGAAGATCAATACCCCAAGGCGAGTTTGTTCCTCAACAAGAGAAGTATGATCCTACTTCCTTCAGGGAACACAAGCACAAGATGATCTTCCACCACAAGACCACAAGAACAAAGGCAAGGACAAGCTTCAAGAGATTGATGCATTTGAAGAAGCACCTAAGGCCTTGGTCATGGGTTCCCAAGACTCGTCAAGTTCTACTTCATCAAGTACAACTACTACACACAAGTTCCCATCAAGATGATGTGGATCCGAAGAAGAAGAACTAGAGTTCTTGAGGGTGACTCATCCAACATTCTTCACTCATATCATTATGGCAAGGACAAGTGCAATCATTCCATATCTTGCACTAGTTCAAGGTCACAAACCCTCATGTTGGTAAGGCAAGGGACAAGGTAACCTAATGTTTTCATGGACATCATTTGTGTGTGCATCACTCTATGTCTATGGATATTCTTGTTTGTTCCTTTGGGACTAACCCATGTAGGTATTGAAAGTGCAACTCACTCCAAGGATTGCTCCAAAAGATCTACATCAACATTGAGCATCCACATCTTCAACACCTACATGAAGTCATCATCGACAAAACCAAGGTTAGTTCATCCCTCTAGGGGGATCTCACATCTAGGGGAGCTTAACTCTAAGAATTGAGTCAAAGCAACTCTAATGATGTGAACACATAAATGCTTTATGTAAAGTGGTAACCTTGAGCTTAAGCGATGAGTATGACCTATGATCAAATGTTCTCATTTGACTCCTAATCAATATACTCATATATAGATGACCTAGTCATCACCAATTGTTTGATAGATGCTAGAATTGGTTGTGCATGCTTTGTCACATATTTCATTTGTCATTTTATTGTGTGAGCATGTTGGTTGCATATTTTACTCATTCGAGGACATCCACTTGTTGTTTTGATTGATTGGCTTCTCTTTCTTTGGCCAAGTGGATGGACAAGAATGCCTAAGAACCTTCTCTAGCTATCTATGCTTTTCTCGTCTCAAACTCTATTCATGCTACATCACAAAATTTGATCAAGTCGATTCGAACCACTCGTGTGAGGAGCACTGGAGTCCCGATTAGTCATAGACTTAAACTTCAAAACTTCTTTGTGATTTTCGTTGGCCGATTCCTCCATTTCGGTCATACGAGATCACTAAATCGATCTAGGTTTTCATCTGGTGCAAGCGATTTGAACTTTTCGGTCACAGAGTTATGTAACTGTATTGATTATGCATCTCGGTGCCACCAGTGTTCCACTTTCGTCACCAAGCGATGTGGGCTATATATTCTCACGGGCAAATTTTGGAAACTTTCTCTGAAACTCCTAGCCAGCGCGCAGCTTCGCTCTGCCTACTAGGTCTCGGATCGTCGACTTAAATGCATGACCGCCTCATCATTGGTCTCACTTGCCGTCAATGGAATTCAACTCCGCGTTGCCGTGGCGAGTTCACCGCCGAACTAGGGTATGAACTCGATCCAGTGCTATCCTGTCGATTCTCAGCACATTGTGTTCATAATGCTTCTTGCCACGATTGAAACACTTCTATCCGTCAAAACAATCCTTAGAATAGATGTGATTGAAAATTTAGGGTTAGTTTCATGAAACCATCTCGGACCCACGAGTTGACTTCGGTCCCACCGATTAGCTAACGCCATTGCACTAGTAAGTCTCGGTCGTGAGAAATTGCTAATGGTGTGACGATTTAAAACTTTGAAACCCTAGCAGTCGGTGCCACCAAGCTGTGACTCGGTGCGGGAGTTCACTAGTTTAGGTTCCAAAGCTGCTGGTATCATCGAGTTTGAAAATCGGTAGATCGAAATGCTTTCTGTGGAAACTAAAACTAAGTTTTTGAATCATTCTTTACAAAATCTCTGCATTTTGTGATGCTCATCACTCTACCTCATCTATAACTATTCACAGGGTCGTGAGCGGTGTGTTGCATGTCGGACAAAGTGTGACGAGACAAATCGAAGAGCAGATTCACATGGTGGGGCACTAGTCCCTCTAGCAGCTCGAGATGAGGGCGGCACTCCCGACAATTTGCCCAAAGCTGCCACAAGGACAAGGAAGAAGACCTCAGTCGAGGATGAGGATTATGTGGCGATTGAGGATGAGGCTAGTTCAAAGAAAGTGCTCAAAGAAGTATGCTCAATATGGTTAAGCTAGGAATGAAGATCAAAAGGCCTGGGAAGACAACCAATGTCCAAAGCGAGTCTCACTCAAGCTTCTTTGGAATCCCAACCCAAGAGCCTGCTTTGAAGGAAAGAAAAGGAAGGAAAGGTCAAGAAGACCATGGCGGAGTGATTGGAAAGCCTTCCATGATGGAAGAGGAAGAAGAAGAGTTCTGCACCAGCACAAGGCAGCTGATGGGTGATGCTATCAAGTCAGGCTGCAACTTCAAAGCCCAATGTAGCACCAAAGCTGCCCCAAGCCCAAGAATGCACTAAGAGGAATACCGGTATACAGTGCTGAAAAGAACAAGGCCCCAATGTGATGTTCTTCTTGAGAGAAGATGAAGAAGGGCAAGTCTAAGGCTCAAACCCAGATTCAGACCACAATGATGCTCATCCGTGGTGAGAACATGAAGATCGGGGAGATTTAGGGTTGAGGCTATGGAGAGTCAGAGATCCATATGCCACGGAGAAGGACTGCTTGTGATTCAGGTTCCACACAGGCAGCAGGACTTCTATGAGACCATCTTATTGGATAAAGCCCATAGTTTGTGATATGAGGTGGGTCATTGGACCTACATTCAGAGAATCGAGAACTATCACAGGTATATGATGACAGATGCGTGTGGAGTTGCAGATTTTGTTGGTAGAAGCACAAGCTGTGGAATGACTCATTATGCAATTCTACTCCACACATTTCTATCAGGATGAGGATAGTTTGGATGTCGGAAGAACAGATACCAATCAACCATAGAGGAATGGGCAAGTTTGATCAATGCCCCAAAGGAAAGTGAAGATGACTTGGACATTTATGCCAAGAAGAAGATGGATCACAACTCAATGTCACAGATGTACAAGGAGATCCAGGATGATGCACTTGAGACTTTCAAGTTTGGATCAGTTCATTTTCTTCATCCGGGCTGCCTACGATCAAGCTGGATCTAAGGCACACTCATTTGCCCAAATCGGGTGACCACAACATGATCGAGAGGGCATGCAATTAATTTGCTTCACATTTTTATGTGCCTGAAATTCAAGGTCATGAGCCTCATAGTTGAAACTATCAAGAGGGCAGACAAACAAAAGAGGGTGTGGAATTAGGAGGTGGACATAGGTCCCCTGAAAATTTGCGAAATGCATCCTCGAGCTCTTCCAGCTTCAATGGTATTTTGGGAGGCTTTTAAGCCAATGCCGAGCTGGCCCTTTGAGTTTAAGGGTAAGTATTTTATAGCGTGGAGATCATCTCCTCGACCATGTGTATGTGGAGGATATAATCCTCGATCAGGACTCTAAGTTGTTGTTAAAATTAATGCCTCTATGTTTACGGGTTTGAATCCTTTGAAATTCATGATCGACCTCATCCAGTGAAACATAGGGGTGTCTTGGCGCCCTATTGGGTGTCGTGATCTTGAATTTTGGCGTGTTGCATTGCTTTGTGAGCCTGCTTTCTTGGCCCATAGATGGACCTACTGGGCCATCCTTTTGATGTGAATCCTTATGCGGGATCGCATATTGGCTTTGTGTTGGTGCCATTAGCGCTCTCTTTTTGCCGTGGGTCGTCCATCCGACGGGTGGCCTTCTTACTTTTAGTTGTGGGGGCTCTGAGGCCTCCTCGTCGGTCAGCGATAGCTTTCTTTTGGGTAGCTCTTTGTTGGCGGTGTCGCATTACTTATGCGGTCATGAATACTTCCATCTGATCCACAGTGCATCTTCCGCTGTTTTGAGCTTCCTTACCTTTTTAGGCTAATAGCGATGTGGCGAGCCTTTTACTGAGGTCATTTGCTCCAATAGTTTGATGGTCGTCGGACTGTCTCCTTGAGACAGATTGTTTATCCAAGTTGTCTTGTTAGGACGATTGCTCGATAACTTATTCGTTGTCCACGGTTCACGCTCTATGGCTGGGTCTTTGTTGAAAGGACTTTGTTGGAGTTTACGTTGCCGTTTGACTGCTTTCGAGGATTTATCCTTGAAGCGTCCGTTGTTCCTGTCTTCATTTCCTTTAGGTGTATCCACCATGTATACATCATGGGATGAGGTGGTTGTCCAGCATCCTATAGGTGCTGGTTCATTGTTGTCTCCTACATAAATCGTCCATACCGTCGATGTCTTGAATCAAAGTCGACACGTCATGTAGCTTTGGGCAGTGGCTACGAAGTGGGTGGTGAGTGGGCATTGAATTTCTTCGTCGTCCATCCCAACCTTCGACCGTAGTCGGCCAGGGCTCTCCGGATAAAGAGAGACTTTTTGAATTCAGGATGTCGCCAAAGGCGAGTCTGAAAAGATGTCCGTGACCGTGAACTCCATGACGGCGCTAATCGGATTCGATTAGCGGCGCGAGTGTTCGAAGTCGGAGAGGTCGGCACCCTAAGTCAAGGTCTTCGCAAAGGGCGAGGATGAAGTGCGGCTTGATCGCCGTGAGATTGTAGCCCCGGTGTCAACCACTCGTCCTCGATCGAGAATCCGGCTCCGGATTAAGGCGGCGGATATTGATGCGGCCTCGAGGCACTGTTAGGCTCAGAGCTAGATCATGCCCATCGAGGCCGTGCGGCAACAGCTGTTCAGAATCCATCGAAGATCAAGTCTCCGCGGATATCGGTCGTTATAGTTCAAACTTCCGTCATCTGATGGCGGGCGTAGCTTCGATCTGCTCTAGATGGCCAGGTGGCCCTTGATGCAAGCCGCCGAATCGAAGATCTGTCCGGGGAGAAAAGTCTCTACGGACAGCGTCGTTGTTGATGATCGAAAGAGCCATCAGGCTGTGGCGACGAAGGAACTCTCAATGAAAGCACCAATGTCGGTGACAAAACCGGCGGATCTCGGGTGAGGGTCCCGACTGTGCGTCTAGGCGGATGGTAACGAGACAAGGGACATGATGTTTTACCCAGGTTGGGCCCTCTCAATGGAGGTAATACCTACTCCTGCTTGATTAATATTGATGATATGGGTAGTTCAAGTATATCTACCACGAGATCAAGGAGGCTAAACCCTAGAAGCTAGCCTATGGTATGATTGTTGTTAGTCCTACGGACTAAAACCCTCCGGTTTATATAGACCCGAGGATAGGTTAGGGTTACAGTCGGTTACAATGGTAGGAGATCTACATATCCAGTCGTAAGCTTGCCTTCCGCCAAGAGGAGTCCCATCACGGACACGGGACGAAGTCTTCAATCTTGTATCTTCATAGTCTTGGAGTCGAGGTGTGTGCGTGGCTATCCGGACACCCCTAGTCAGGACTCCCTCACTAGGGTTATTAGGAAGACTTGTATGTGATTACCAAATGTTGTTGAGTCCGGATAAGATCGGATGTCACGAGGAGTTCGGAATGGTCCTGAGGTAAAGATTTTATATGGGAAGTTGTCATACGGTTAGGAAAGTTTGAGGGCATATCGGTATTGTCTAGGGGCCCTGGGAGGGATCGAGGTCCACGGGAGGGCCACCTCTTCGGAGGACCTTATGGGCTGTATGGAGAGGAACCTGCCCAAGTGGGCTGGGCGCCACAACCCCTAGGGCCCATCGCCTAGGGTTTGGGGAACCCTAGAGGCGCCCCCTTGGCAGGGGGCAAGCCTCCTTGCCCCCCTCTAGATCTCATCTGGGGGCATTCTCCTTCCCTATAGGGGGCGGGGAGGCTGCACACACACAATCAAGGCGCCTCCTCCCCAACCTCTCCTCCTCTGCGTGTGCTTGGCGAGAAGCCCTGCTGGGAGCTGCCACTCCATCACCCTGCTGGCGTCGTCTTGCTGTTGGAGCCTTCTTCCTCAACCTCTCCTCCTCCTTGCTGGATCAAGGTGCGGGAGGCGTCATCCGCTCGTGCGTGTGTTGAGCGCGGAGGTGCTGTCCCTTCGACACTTGGTCGCCGGTGATTTGGATCACGGATGCGACTCCCTCAACCCGTTCTCTTGAGCGCCGCTTTCGCGATCTACAAAGGTATGTAGATGCACTCCTATCACTCGTTGCTAGATGAACTCATAGATGGATCTTGGTGAAACTATAGGAAATTTTTATTTTACTGCGTTCTAACAGTGGCATCATGAGCTAGGTCTGTAGTTCTCTATTGCACAGTAGAACACAAATCTGTTGTGGGCGTAGATGTTGTCAACTTGTTGTTACTAGTCTTATTTTTCTTCAGCGGTATTGTGGGATGGGGCCGGACCGACCTTACGTGCGCTTATGTGAGACAGGTTCCACCGGTGACATGCACTAGTTGCATAAGGTGGCTAGCGGTGTCTGTCTCTCCACTTTAGTTGGACGGATTAAATGAAAAGGGTCCTTATGAAGGGTAAATAGAAGTTGGCAAATCACGTTGTGGTTTTCGTAGGTAAGAAAATGTTCTTGCTAGAACCCTATTGCAGCCACGTAAAGATGCAACAACAATTAGAGGACGTCTAACTTGTTTTTGCAGCAATTGCTTTAATGATGATATGGCCAAAATTGTGATGAATGATGAATGATATATTGTGATGTATGAGATCATGTTCTTGTAATAGGAATCACGACTTGCATGTCGATGAGTATGACAACCGGCAGAACCATATGAGTTGTCTTAATTATTGTATGACATGCGTGTCATTGATTCAACGCCATGTAATTACTTTGCTTTATTGCTAAACCGTGAGCTATAGTAGTAGAAGTAATAGTTGGTGAGCAACTTCATGGAACACGATGATGGAGATCATGATGGAATCATGATGGAGATCTGGTGTCATGCGGTGACAAGATGATCATGGAGCGAAGATGGAGATCAAAGGAGCTATATGATATTGGCCATATCATGTCACTACTATATAATTGCATGTGATGTTTATTATGTTTATGCATCTTGTTTACTTAAACGTGATAGTAAATAAGATGATCCCTTATAATAATTTCAAGAAAGTGTTCTCCCTAAGCGTACGCGTTGCTAAAGTTAAATGCGTTTGAGCACCCATGATGATCGGGTGTGATAGATTCTCGTTCACATACAATGGGTGTAAGACAGTTTTACACATGCAAAACACTTAGGTTAACTTGGCGAGCCTAGCATGTCAGACATGGCCTCGGAACACAAGAGACCGAAAGGTCGACATGAGTTAATATGGAAGATATGATCAACATGGAGATGTTCACGATGATGACTAGTCCGTCTCCGTGATGATCGGACACGGCCTAGATCAACTTCGGATCATGTAACACTTAGATGACTAGAGGGATGTCAAATCTGGTGGGAGTTCATTAAATAATTTAATAGATGAACTTAATTATCATGAACTTAGTATAAAATCTTTGCAAAAATGTCTTGTAGATCAAATGGCCAGCGCTCATGTCAACATGAACTTCAATGCGTTCCTGGAAAACCAAGTTGAAAGATGATGGCAGCAACTATTGGACTGGGTCCGGAACTAGAGATCATCCTCATAGCAGCCAAGCAATATGTCCTAGAAGCACCGCTAGGTGAAACACCATCGAGAGAACCAAGGCGTTATGAGCGCTTGGCAGTCTCGTCTTGATGATTACTCCCTCGTTCAGTGCGGCATGCTTTACAGCTTAGAACCGGGGCTCCAAAAGCGTTTTGAGCAACACGGGCATATGAGATGTTAGAGGAGCTAAAAATGGTTTCCAAGCTCATGCGGGTCGAGAGATATGAAGTCTCCGACAAGTTCTATAGTTGTAAGATGGAGGAAAATAGTTACGTCGGTGAGCACATACTCAAAATGTAAGGTTGCACAACCGCTGTCCCAATGGACATTAACCTCCGGACTGGCGGTCATTGTGAGAATCCTTGATCGCTCCCCAAGCTACAAGAGCTTTGTGATGAACTACAATATCGAGGGGATGGTAAAACTATTCTGAAGTATTTTAAATTTGAAGTCAGCATTAGAAATCAGAAGGAACATCAAGTGTTGATGGTCAATAAAACCACTAAGTTCAAGAAGGGCAAGGGTAAGAAGTACTTCAAGAAGGACGGATGTTGCCGCACCGGTAAGCCGTTGCGGAAAAAGTCAAAGAATGGACCCAAGCACGAGGCAGGTGCTTTTATTGCAAAGGAAGGGTCCTTTGAGCGGAACTGCCCCAAATACTTAGCGGACAAGAAGGCGGCAACACTAAAGGTATATTTGATATACATGTAATTGATGTGTACCTTACCGATTACTCGTAGTAACTCACAGGTATTTGATACGGTGCCGTTGCTCATATTGTAACTCACGGCGGAGCTGCGGAATAAGCGGAGGCTGGCGAAGGGCGAGGAGGTGACGATCGTCGAGGGAATGGTTCCAAGGTCGATGTGATGCGCCGTCGTACGCTACCTCTACATTTACCTACGGATTAGTTTTAAACCTCAATAATTGTTATTTAGTGCCAAGTTTGAGCATGAACATTGTATCGGGATCTTGTTTAATACGAGATGGCTACTCATTTAAATCCGAGAATAATGGTTGTTCTATTTATATGAGAGATATGTTTTATGGTCATGCTCCGATGGTCAATGGTTTATTCTTAATGAATCTCGAGCGTGATGTTACACATATTCATAGTGTGAATACCAAAAGATGTAAAGTTGATAACGATAGTCCCATACTTGTGGCACTGCCGCCTTAGTCACATTGGTGTCAAGCGCATGAAGAAGCTCCATGTTGATGGACTTTTAGAGTCTCTCGATTATGAATCATTTGACACATGCGAACCATGCCTTATGAGCAAAATGACCAAACTCCGTTCTCGGAACAATGGAACGAGCAACCAACTTATTGGAAATCATACATACCGATGTGCGGTCCAATGGCGTTGAGGCTCAGGGAGGATATCGTTATGTTCTCACTCTTGATGACTTGAGTAGATATGGGTATGTCTACTTGATGAAACACAAGTCGAGACCTTTGAAAAGTTCAAGGAATTTCAGAATGAGGTAGAGAATCAACGCGTGACGAAAATAAAAGTTCTTCGATCAGATCGTGGAGGAGAATATTTAAGTCAATTTGGTACACTTAAGAAAATGTGGAAAATGTTTCTAACTCATACTGGAACACCTCAAGCGTAACAATTGTGTCAAACGTGTGTCGCACTCTAATGGATATAGTGTGATCTATAATCTAGGATACCCTAAAGAGCCATTAAGGATATACCTTCTACCTTAGATCTGAAGGCAAGATCTTTGTTGCCAAACGGATCCTTTTACGGAAAAAGTTTCTCTCAAAGGAGTAAGTGGGAGGAAAGTAGAACTCGATGAAGTACTACCTCTTGAACCGGAAAGTAGTGCAGCTCGGAAAATGTTCTGTGGTGCCTACACCACCTGAGAGGAAATTAATGATGATGATCAGGTACTTTAGATCAAGTTGCTCTTTGAACCATTGGGTCCACAAGGACCGTTCCACACCAGAATGGTATGGCAACCCTGTCCTGAAATCATGTTGTTAGACAACGAACCTTGAACTATGAAGAAGCGATGGCGAGCAGATTCCAATAAATGGCTTGAAGCCATGCAATCTGAGATAGGATCCATGTATGAAAACAAAGTATGGACTTTGTGACTTTGATGATCGTGACGACGAAAACAAATGGATCTTTAAGAAGAAGGCGGACCGAATGGTAATGTTACCATCTATAAAGCTCGACTTGTCGCTAAGGTTATCGGCAAGTTCAAGGGGTTGACTATGATGAGACTTTCTCTCCGTAGTGAAGCTTAAGTCCGTCCGAATCATGTTAGCAATTGCGCATACTGATTATGAGATATGGCAAATGGACGTCAAGCGGCATTCATGGCTATCTTAAGGAAGAAGCGTATATGATACAGCGGAAGGTTTTATCGACCCTAAGAATGCTAACAAGGTATGCAAGCTCAGCGATCCATTTATGGGCTGGTGCAAGCATCTCGGAGTTGGAACATTAACTTTGATGAGATGATCAAAGTGTTTGGGTTTATCTTGACTTATGGAGAAGCTGCGTTTACAAGAAAGTGAGTGGGAGCTGTAGCATTTCTCATATTATATGTAGATGACATACTTTTGATGAAATGATATAGAACTTTGGACAACATTAAGGCCTACTTGAATAAGATTTTTCAATGAAGGACCTTGGAGAAGCTGCTTATATATTAGGCATCAAGATCTATAGAGATAGATCGAGATGCCTCATGGATCTTCACAAAGCACATACCTTGATAAGATATTGAAGGGTCAAAATGGATCAGTCAAGAGGGTTCTTGCTGTATTACAAGGTGTGAAATTGAGCTCGGCTCAATGCCCCGACCAAAGATAAAGAAGAGATGAGTGTCATCCCTATGCTTCAGCCATAGGATCTATTATGTATGCCATCTTGTGTACAGGACCTGATGTAAACCTTGCCGTAAGTTTGGTAGGAAGGTACCAAAGTAATCGGCAAGGCATGGACAGCGGTCAAGAATATCTGAAGTACGAAAGGACTAAGGACATGTTTCTCGTTTATGGAGGTGAGCTCTCGCGTAAGGGTTACGTCGGCGCTAGCTTGACACAGATCTGGATGACTCTAAGTCACAAACGGATCGTGTATATGTTGAATGGTGGAAGCGATGGCTGAGTGCGACTTAAAGCGAGGCGTCGATGGCGGGATCTACATGTGAGCGAATTACATGGCAGCCTCGGAGGCGGCATGAAGCAATTTGGGTGAAGGAGTTCATCACCGACTTAGGAGTCATACCCAATGCGTCGGGGCGATCAAACTCTTACTGTGACAACCTTTGGATTGCACTTGCCAAGGCGGGTTTCACAAGAAGACCAGAACACATCAATAAACTTCAACTCCATTCGTGAAAATGTTCAAGATGGAGACATAGAAATTTGCAAAGTGCATACGGATCTGAATGTCATGATCCGTTGACTAAACTTCTTCCCGAGCAAAACATGATCAACACAGAACTCTGGGTGTTCGATTCATCACAATGTAACTAGATTATTGACTCTAGTGCAAGTGGGAGACTGTTGGAAATATGCCCTAGAGGCAATAATAAAAGGATTATTATTATATTTCCTTGTTATGATAATTGTCTTTTATTCATGCTATAATTGTATTATCCAGGAAATTGTAGTACCGTGAATACATAGACTACAACATGTCCTAGTGAGCCTCTAGTTGACTAGCTTGTTGATCAATAGATAGTCATGGTTTCGACTATGGACATGGATGTCATTGATAGCAGGATCACATCATTAGGACAATGATGTGATGGACAAGACAATCCTAAGCATAGCACAAGATCGTGTAGTTCGTTTTGCTAGAGCTTTTCCAATGTCAAGTATCTTTCCTTAGACCATGAGATCGTGTAACTCCGGGATACGGTAGGAGTGCTTTGGGTGTACCAAGCGTCCGCGTAATTGGGTGACTATAAAGGTGCACTACGGTATCTCCGAAAGTGTACATTGGGTTGACGGATCGAGGCTGAGATTGTCCTCGTATTACGGAGGTATCCTGGCCTCGGTAATGCATCATCATAATGAGCTCAAAGTGACATGGTGTTTGGTCACGGGATCATGCATTAAATGCGAGTAAAGTGACTTGCCATGCCGAGATTGAGCGAGTATTGGATACGGCGATCGAATCTGGACAAGTAACGTACCGATTGACAAAGGGAATTATCTGAGGTTGCTTGAATCCTCGACATCATGGTTCATCAATGAGATCATCGAGGAGCATGTGGAATAACATGGGTATCGATCCGCTGTTGGTTATTGGCGGAGGCGCTGTCTCGGTCATGTCACGCATGATTCGAACCGTAGGGTCTACATAAGGTTCGTTGATGCTAGGGTTATTAGGAAGACTTGTATGTGATTACGAATGTTGGTCGGATAAGATCACGGGCGTCACGAGGTTCGAAATGGTCGGAGGTAAAGATTATATATGGGAAGTTGTCATACGGTCACCGGAAAGTTTTAGGGGCATATCGGTATTATCTAGGGGCCACGGAGGGTGGGGGTCCACCGAGGAGGCCACCTCTTCGGAGGACCTTGGGCTGTATGGAAGGAACCATCCCAAGTGGGCTGAGGCGCCACAACCCCTAGGGCCCATCGCCTAGGGTTTGAGAGAACCCTAGGCGCCCCTTGGCAAGCCCCCCCCTTACCGCCCCCCTCTAGATCTCATCTGAGATTCCTTCCTATAAATAGAGGAGAGGAGGGGCTGCACACACAATCAGGCAGCCCTCCTCCCAACACCTCTCCTCCTCCGTGTGCTTGGCAAAGCCACCTTGAGAAGCGCCACTCCATCACCACTTGCGCCGTGCTCTTTGTTGGAGCCTTCTTCCTCAACCTCTCCCTCCTCCTTTGGATCAAGGTCTCGGGAGGCGTCATCACTCCATACGTGTGTTGAGCAGAGAGTGTTGTCCATTCGGCATTGGTCATGGTGATTTGGATCACGATGCAGACTCCCTCAACCCCGTTCTCTTGGCTTCGCTCCACGATCTACAAAGGTATGTAGATGCACTCTATCACTCATTGCTAGATGAACTCATAGATGGATCTTTGTGAAATCGTAGAATTTTTATTTCCTGCAACGTTCCCCAACACACCCTACTTCATTGCTGGCCAGGCCATTTCCTCTCACCACACCTCCACATTTATTTTTCGTGACGGCAGCGGACACATAAATCCTAAATTACTCCCGCGTGAGCAACCATTGCCGAGTCTTCCGGATCGATGTGGATTCCTTCCTGGGCCTCGTATGAGTCCACATACATGGTGCTCGTGGCAGCCTGGTCAGCGTCAGTCAAATGAAAGTGCAACTATCCTAGGTGGTTTGGTAATTCATAACAACATATAGCTCATTGAGCTAATGCTATTCAAGACAAATATTGGAAAGCTCAATGAATGGCATGGCATGGATGATGAAAGTGGATCCCTCAAAATATTAAGGACAAAGTTGGCTCAAGCTCAAAAGCTCAAGACTCTACATTTTACATTTAGTGATCCAAGATCACATTGAGTCTATAGGAAAAGCCAATACTATCAAGGAGGGATGAGTGTTGCTAATGAGCCTCTTGCTTCATGTGCTTAGTGATATGCTCCAAAACCCTCCACTACTTTCTCACATCCACATATGACCTAAACCTAAAGTCAAACTCGGCCCTACGATTCTTTCTATCAGCGCCACGAGTTCAATGTCATAACCTTGCCACAAACCCTAGGCAAATCGGTTTCACCGATAGGGATCTCAGTCTCACAGAATGGGATTATAATCTCTTTTCCCTTATTGCGTTTGGTCTAACCAAGTGAGCGTCGGTCCACCGAGATTGCAATGTAAACTCTGTTTCCCTTCGTAACTTTGGTCTCACCAGGAAAGAATCGGTCCCACCGAGTTTACGACCAACTCTCGGTTAGCTAATTACCAAATTCGGTCTCACCGAGTTTGTATGTCAGTCTCACGAGATTACGTTATGCCTAACCCTAACCATATCGGTCCTACAGGTTGCATATCGGTCCCACCGAAAACCTACTTGATCTAGGTTTACTAAATCGGTTGACGAGTTTGATGATTCGGTCCACGAGTTTGGTAAATTGTTGTGATTAGATTTTATGTGGAGCTATATATCACCTCCACTTCCTTCGTTTGAGAGCCATCAGAACAAACCTACACTTCCAACTTACCGGTTCTGAGAAGAACCACCTACTCATGTGTTGAGGCCAAGATATTCCATTCCAACCACATGAATCTTGATCTCTAGCCTTCCCCAAGTTGCTTTCCACTCAAATCTTCTTTCCACCAAATCCAAATCCTGTGAGAGAGTTGAGTGTTGGGAACTATCATTTGAAGCACAAGAGCAAGGTTCATCATCAACACACCATTTGTTACTTCTTGGAGAGTGGTGTCTCCTAGATTGGCTAGGTGTCACTTGGGAGCCTCAGGCAAGATTGTGGAGTTGAACCAAGGAGTTTGTAAGGGCAAGGAGATGCCTACTGCCGTGAAGATCTACCGCTAGTGAGGCAAGTCCTTCGTGGCGACGGCCATGGTGGGATAGACAAGGTTGCTTCTTCGTGGACCCTTATGGGTGGAGCCCTCCGTGGACTCAGCAACCGTTACCCTTGTGGGTTGAAGTCTCCATCAACGTGGATGTCGATAGCACCACCTATCGGACCTGACAAAAACATCCGTGTCTCCAATTGCGTTTGAATCCTCCAAACCCTTCCCTTTACATTCTTGCAAGTTGCATGCTTTATTTTCGCTGCCTATATACTCTTTGCATGCTTGCTTGAATTGTGTGAAGATTGTGACTTGTTCAAGATAGCTAAAATCTGCCAAAGTCTAAAATTGGAAAAGGTTAAGTTTTAATTGGTCAAGTAGTCTAATCACCCCCTCTAGACATACTTCAAGGTCCTACAAGTGGTATCGAGCTTTGGTCTCCATTTGCTTTGATTTCCATAGCTTTTGGTGGTCATAGCCTTGGTTTCACAACCTAGGAGAGTATGGCGTCTAGCGAAATTATCACCGTAGAGGTCCTTACTTTGATGGCACTAATTTTGCTAGTTGGAAGCATAAGATGAAAATGCATATTCTCGGACATAACCCACCGTTTGGGCTATTGTGTGTATTGGTTTGCAAGGTGAATTCTTTGATGGGAGAACCGAACCGTGAAGCTAAGCGCGGAAGAGTTGAAGATGTTGCAATACAATGCTCAAGCTTGTGATATCTCTTCAATGGCATTGCTAAAATTCAACAAAATCAGCCGTCTTGAGAATGCAAAAAATTTGGGATACTTTGATTGATATGCATGAAGGTACCACTGTCAGGAATCCAAGTTGGATGTGCTCAAAAGTCAACTTGACAAGTTCAAAATGAAGGATGGTGAAGGTGTGCTGAAATGTACTCTAGGCTTGCTCTTATCACAAATGAGATTGCCGGAGGAGGTGAAGAGATGACGACAGATTCATCATCAAGAAGATCCTAAAATTGGATGGAAAATATGATACGTGTGCACATTGATCAAATGATGCCAAATTACAAAGATCTCAAGCCAGCGAAGTCATTGGAAGAATTGTTGCTCATGAGATGTCACTCAAGGATAAGGAGGAACTTCACAACAAGTCAAGTGGTGCTTACAAAGCCTCATGTAAGCCCCACATCATCAAGTGAGAAACAAACCTTCAATGAAGAATTGAGCTTAATGGTGAAGAACTTCAACAAATTCTACAAGAGTAGAAGCAAAGAAAAGCTCAAGTCAAGGTCCTACAATGACAAAAGATCTTCTAGTCGAGGCGCAATTGCTACAATTGTGGGAGACCGGACACTATTCAATGAGTGTCGGCACCCTACAAAGAAGAAGATTCTCCCAAGAAGAAGTAGAAGAGAAGAATCACCACCAAGAGAAGGAGTAGAGATGATGGTTATGAGCGAAGACCCTCACGGAGAAGCAAGGATTAGGAAAGGAAGGACAAGTCATCAAGGAGCTACACAAAGCGAAGACATCAAGCTCATGTTGGTGAATGGGTATCGGCTCGACTCGAAAATCACTCCAGAAGCTATCACTCCGACTCGAATACACTCAAGATGAAGGTGTTGCGGTCTAGCACTTGTGTCAACCAACTCCTCATATTTGAATCACCAAATGAAGGAATTGGTAGATGCTTCATGCCAAAGTCCAAAGGTAACACACCCAGTATGTTGATTTTAATAGTGATGAAGATGACTTGCTAGGTGATGATGATTTACGTTGACAACTCTAGTGATGAATACTATGATGAAGCGTCAATTAATCATGCTAATCAAGATGAAACGAATGACAATGATAAGGGAAGATTGAGCTTCTAACTAAAGAACTAAACACTCTTAAGTTAGCTCATGAAACTATCTTGAAGATCATGAGAACTTTTAAGGGCTCATGAGAAGTTACGCTTTGAAATCAATCTTGAGCAAGAGCATGAGTTCTAAATCAATCATGATGATCTCCGTAAGAAAAGTTCTTCTTGCCAAGCGTTTACTCTTATCTACTTACATGCCTCAAGTCAAGTCTAGTAACAAGAACAAGAAAGATTCTTCTCTAGTAGTAACAACAATACTAAATCAATATTGTTGCTTCTAGTAGTTCTCTTGATTCCACTAATGATTCTCTTAGCCAAGTTACACTTGAGCAAAAACAGCTTATTGAAGGAATTATAGAGAGGTGTATACAAGAGCCTTGCGAGAAGCAATTTGAAATTATGCATAAGCAAGGAAGGCATCGGAAGAATCAAGGTGTTGGTTTTGAGCGAAAGTTCAATGCCAATGGAGTTAGTGGGAAGAAGATCAATACCCCAAGGCGAGTTTGTTCCTCAACAAGAGAAGTATGATCCTACTTCCTTCAGGGAACACAAGCACAAGATGATCTTCCACCACAAGACCACAAGAACAAAGGCAAGGACAAGCTTCAAGAGATTGATGCATTTGAAGAAGCACCTAAGGCCTTGGTCATGGGTTCCCAAGACTCGTCAAGTTCTACTTCATCAAGTACAACTACTACACACAAGTTCCCATCAAGATGATGTGGATCCGAAGAAGAAGAACTAGAGTTCTTGAGGGTGACTCATCCAACATTCTTCACTCATATCATTATGGCAAGGACAAGTGCAATCATTCCATATCTTGCACTAGTTCAAGGTCACAAACCCTCATGTTGGTAAGGCAAGGGACAAGGTAACCTAATGTTTTCATGGACATCATTTGTGTGTGCATCACTCTATGTCTATGGATATTCTTGTTTGTTCCTTTGGGACTAACCCATGTAGGTATTGAAAGTGCAACTCACTCCAAGGATTGCTCCAAAAGATCTACATCAACATTGAGCATCCACATCTTCAACACCTACATGAAGTCATCATCGACAAAACCAAGGTTAGTTCATCCCTCTAGGGGGATCTCACATCTAGGGGAGCTTAACTCTAAGAATTGAGTCAAAGCAACTCTAATGATGTGAACACATAAATGCTTTATGTAAAGTGGTAACCTTGAGCTTAAGCGATGAGTATGACCTATGATCAAATGTTCTCATTTGACTCCTAATCAATATACTCATATATAGATGACCTAGTCATCACCAATTGTTTGATAGATGCTAGAATTGGTTGTGCATGCTTTGTCACATATTTCATTTGTCATTTTATTGTGTGAGCATGTTGGTTGCATATTTTACTCATTCGAGGACATCCACTTGTTGTTTTGATTGATTGGCTTCTCTTTCTTTGGCCAAGTGGATGGACAAGAATGCCTAAGAACCTTCTCTAGCTATCTATGCTTTTCTCGTCTCAAACTCTATTCATGCTACATCACAAAATTTGATCAAGTCGATTCGAACCACTCGTGTGAGGAGCACTGGAGTCCCGATTAGTCATAGACTTAAACTTCAAAACTTCTTTGTGATTTTCGTTGGCCGATTCCTCCATTTCGGTCATACGAGATCACTAAATCGATCTAGGTTTTCATCTGGTGCAAGCGATTTGAACTTTTCGGTCACAGAGTTATGTAACTGTATTGATTATGCATCTCGGTGCCACCAGTGTTCCACTTTCGTCACCAAGCGATGTGGGCTATATATTCTCACGGGCAAATTTTGGAAACTTTCTCTGAAACTCCTAGCCAGCGCGCAGCTTCGCTCTGCCTACTAGGTCTCGGATCGTCGACTTAAATGCATGACCGCCTCATCATTGGTCTCACTTGCCGTCAATGGAATTCAACTCCGCGTTGCCGTGGCGAGTTCACCGCCGAACTAGGGTATGAACTCGATCCAGTGCTATCCTGTCGATTCTCAGCACATTGTGTTCATAATGCTTCTTGCCACGATTGAAACACTTCTATCCGTCAAAACAATCCTTAGAATAGATGTGATTGAAAATTTAGGGTTAGTTTCATGAAACCATCTCGGACCCACGAGTTGACTTCGGTCCCACCGATTAGCTAACGCCATTGCACTAGTAAGTCTCGGTCGTGAGAAATTGCTAATGGTGTGACGATTTAAAACTTTGAAACCCTAGCAGTCGGTGCCACCAAGCTGTGACTCGGTGCGGGAGTTCACTAGTTTAGGTTCCAAAGCTGCTGGTATCATCGAGTTTGAAAATCGGTAGATCGAAATGCTTTCTGTGGAAACTAAAACTAAGTTTTTGAATCATTCTTTACAAAATCTCTGCATTTTGTGATGCTCATCACTCTACCTCATCTATAACTATTCACAGGGTCGTGAGCGGTGTGTTGCATGTCGGACAAAGTGTGACGAGACAAATCGAAGAGCAGATTCACATGGTGGGGCACTAGTCCCTCTAGCAGCTCGAGATGAGGGCGGCACTCCCGACAATTTGCCCAAAGCTGCCACAAGGACAAGGAAGAAGACCTCAGTCGAGGATGAGGATTATGTGGCGATTGAGGATGAGGCTAGTTCAAAGAAAGTGCTCAAAGAAGTATGCTCAATATGGTTAAGCTAGGAATGAAGATCAAAAGGCCTGGGAAGACAACCAATGTCCAAAGCGAGTCTCACTCAAGCTTCTTTGGAATCCCAACCCAAGAGCCTGCTTTGAAGGAAAGAAAAGGAAGGAAAGGTCAAGAAGACCATGGCGGAGTGATTGGAAAGCCTTCCATGATGGAAGAGGAAGAAGAAGAGTTCTGCACCAGCACAAGGCAGCTGATGGGTGATGCTATCAAGTCAGGCTGCAACTTCAAAGCCCAATGTAGCACCAAAGCTGCCCCAAGCCCAAGAATGCACTAAGAGGAATACCGGTATACAGTGCTGAAAAGAACAAGGCCCCAATGTGATGTTCTTCTTGAGAGAAGATGAAGAAGGGCAAGTCTAAGGCTCAAACCCAGATTCAGACCACAATGATGCTCATCCGTGGTGAGAACATGAAGATCGGGGAGATTTAGGGTTGAGGCTATGGAGAGTCAGAGATCCATATGCCACGGAGAAGGACTGCTTGTGATTCAGGTTCCACACAGGCAGCAGGACTTCTATGAGACCATCTTATTGGATAAAGCCCATAGTTTGTGATATGAGGTGGGTCATTGGACCTACATTCAGAGAATCGAGAACTATCACAGGTATATGATGACAGATGCGTGTGGAGTTGCAGATTTTGTTGGTAGAAGCACAAGCTGTGGAATGACTCATTATGCAATTCTACTCCACACATTTCTATCAGGATGAGGATAGTTTGGATGTCGGAAGAACAGATACCAATCAACCATAGAGGAATGGGCAAGTTTGATCAATGCCCCAAAGGAAAGTGAAGATGACTTGGACATTTATGCCAAGAAGAAGATGGATCACAACTCAATGTCACAGATGTACAAGGAGATCCAGGATGATGCACTTGAGACTTTCAAGTTTGGATCAGTTCATTTTCTTCATCCGGGCTGCCTACGATCAAGCTGGATCTAAGGCACACTCATTTGCCCAAATCGGGTGACCACAACATGATCGAGAGGGCATGCAATTAATTTGCTTCACATTTTTATGTCACCCGCCTCCGCCACCGCAGCCCGAAGGCGGGAGGCGGAGGTGGATGCCCGCACGTTCGACATCGACCTTGCACGCTACACCGAGTTCCTGCGGGAGGAGGAGAAACGCCTCGTCGAGCATGCAAAGAGCCTTACCGCCGCAGTGGCAGCGGCACACGCCGCCTCAGAGGCGAGGAATCAGGAGATCTACGAGGAGAACCACCGCTTTGAGAGGGGTTGTTTGGAGCGGCAGAGGGTGTTCAAGGCGAGCGTTGCTGAAGCTGCATTAGCGGCAGACACTGCATTGTGGTTGCCCAGCTCGTCGGTAGGCTCCTCCTCCGCCGCCTCTTACTGAGCCGCTCGGCGGAGGAGAGGCAGCCAGAAGTAGTACAAAGCCCATCCGCAGTAGTAGTAGTAGTATTTAGTATTTAGGGGCTATTTTATTCAGTTCATCTCACTATAGATGTGGTGGAACTGTACAACGTACTTAAAATTAGCTAGTATATATAGTCGAACTAGCTATTTCAGTACGTGGTTGGCAAAAATTGGGGAAAATTTTGGCCGGTTCAGCTGTCGATTTGAACTATAAATTAAGAACGAC
Source organism: Aegilops longissima (assembly GCA_021605205.1). Lineage (NCBI taxonomy): Eukaryota > Viridiplantae > Streptophyta > Magnoliopsida > Poales > Poaceae > Aegilops > Aegilops longissima. The sequence continues at coordinate 106,484 of JAHIAM010016611.1, forward strand.
TTCTTAATCTATGAATGAAATCTATGGTTAATTACTGAATTTTAGTTGCAAAAATTAGATACTACTAGTGATTTTTAGCTTCATATTTGACAAACCGCAGTGTTACAAGGATTGACAAATCTTACCAAGTGTTTATGCATTGGTTCCACGGGTCATCCAAAACAACCGTTTGTGTTGAAGGATGCACAAATCCTGCGCTGCTCTCACTTTGCATCGGGTGTTCTATCTAAAACGCTTATGTATCAAGAGCTGCGAAATCTTGCTTGGCACATTTTCTCTTGGCTTCCGGGAAGTTGTCGGTTTGCATCTTGGTGTTCTAACTAAAACGCTTATGATGAGTGTTTTATATTTAAAAAGCGAATTAAACTGCGGCTTGGGCGCCATTAATGGAGAGGATGCAAGCAAGGCGGGCAGCCATGGAAGTCAAAGGGCTCGCTTCCCAGCGGGCCTGCGCAGCGTACAACTTCCATGCTTCCTGGTGAGCCTGCGCACTCAAGGACAGCTTGCACGCCTCTCGGTCAGCCTGCGCACCGGACGGCGCTCACACGCCTCCCTTTCAGTCAAGGTCAAGCAGTTGTCCGCACGGCACCTCCTACAGCCATTAAAACCAAGACACGTGGCGTCACGTGAATGGTTAACAAAATTTTGGATTTACTAGAATTTAAAAACTAGGCATCTCAATGTTTTGCCGGCAATAAACGGTGCCCTGGTGTTTGAAATTCATTCCCATTTCTTGCATGGGACCTAAGCATGCACGCAAGGACACAGATTTGATTTTTCAACCAATTTATATGCACTTGAGCATGTACATGTAGTTCAAATTTGAATTATGCACATAAAATGCATTCAAAACTCAGTTAATGCATAAAAATGTCCAAATGCACACCAAAAAATCACAAAAAATCACACAACACTCCCGTTGTTCTATATTGACACGAGAAATTTTTTTGAAAGCAATAAGAGGCAATGGATATCGTTTCGTCCACAAAAGTGGGACGTTCCCCGCCGAAAACCATCATGCTTGTTGTGAGAAGCTCCGGTTTGTGAGAAGAATATACCCAAACCTGCCCGAAATGGCACAAATTTGTACCACGGCATGTTGATGCCGCTCCATGATAGCATGCCAAGTTTCATGAATTTTAGACGAGTTTTGGATTAATATTATTTAAAAACCAGGCATCTCAATGTTTTGCCGGCAAACAACGGTGCCCCGGTGTTTGAAATTCATTCCCATTTCTTACATGGGACCTAAGCATGCACCCAAGGACACAAATTTGCTTTTTCAACCAATTTATATGCACTAGAGCATGTGCATGTAGTTCGAATTTGCATTATGCACATAAAATGCATTGAAAACTCAGTTAATGCATAAAAATGTCCAAACGAACCCCGAAAAATCACAAAAAATCACACAACACTCCTGTTGTTCTATGTTGACACGAGAATTTTTTTTGGAAGAAATAAGAGGCAATAGATATCGTTACGTCCACAAAGGTGGGACGTTCCCTACCGAAAAGCATCATGCTTGTTGTGAGAAGCTCCGGTTTGTGAGAAGCATAAACCCAAACCTGCCCAAAATGGGTCAAAATTTGTACCATGGCATGTTGATGCCACTCCATGATAGCATGCCAAGTTTCATGAATTTTAGATGAGTTTTGGATTTACTAGAATTTTAAAACCAGGCATCTCAATGTTTTGTCGGCAATCAACGGTGCCCCGGTGTTTGAAATTCATTCCCATTTCTTGCATGGGACCTAAGCATGCACCCAAGGACACAGATTTGATTTTTCAACCAATTTATATGCACTGGAGCATGTGCATCTAGTTCAAATTTGAATTATGCACATAAAATGCATTGACAACTCAGTTAATGCATAAAAATGTCCAAACGAACCCCAAAAAATCAAACAACACTCCTGTTGTTCTATGTTGACATGAGAAATAATTTGAAAGCAATAAGAGGCAATGGATATCGTTTCATCCACAACGGTGGGACGTTCCCCACCAAAAACCACCATGCTTATTGTGAGAAGCTCCGGTTTGTGAGAAGCATATACCCAAACCTGCCCCAAATGGGAAACAAAATTGTACCACGGCATGTAGATGCCGCTCCATGAAAGCATGCCAAGTTTCATGAATTACAAACGAGTTTTGGATTTACTAGAGTTTAAAAACCAGGCATCTCAATGTTTTGCCGGCAATCAACGGTGCCCCGGTGTTTGAAATTCATTCCCATTTCTTGCATGGGACCTAAGCATGCACCCAAGGACACAGATTTGATTTTTCAACCAATTTATATGCACTGAGCATGTAGTTCAAGTTTGAATTATGCACATAAAATGCATTGAAAACGCCGTTAATGCATAAAAATGTCCAAACGAACCCCGAAAAATCACAAAAAATCACACAACACTCCTGTTGTTCTATGTAGACACGAGAAATTTTTTTGAAAGAAATAAGAGGCAATGGATATCGTTTCATCCACAAAGGTGGAACGTTTCCTAACGAAAACCATCATGCTTGTTGTGAGAAGCTCCGGTTTGTGAGAAGCATATACCCAAACCTGCCCCAAATGGGACAAAATTTGTACCACGGCATGTTGATGCCGCTCCATGATAGCATGCCAAGTTTCATGAATTTCAGACGAGTTTTGGATTTACTAGAATTTAAAAACCAGGCATCTCAATGTTTTGCCGGCAATCAACGGTTCCCCGGTGTTTGAAATTCATTCCCATTTCTTGCATGGGACCTAAGCATGCACCCAAGGACACAGATTTGATTTTTCAACCAATTTATATGGACTGGAGTATGTGCATGTAGTTCAAATTTGAATTGTGCACATAAAATGCATTGAAAACGCAGTTAATGCATGAAAATGTCCAAATGAACCCCGAAAAATCACAAAAAGTCACACAACACTCCTATTGTTCTATGTTGACACGAGAAAAAAAATTGAAAGCAATAAGAGGCAATGGATATCGTTTCGTCCATGAAGGTGGGACGTTCCCTACCGAAAAGCATCATTCTTGTTGTGAGAAGCTCCGGTTTGTGAGAAGCATATACCCAAACCTACCCCAAATGGGACAAAATTTGTACCACGGCATGTTGATGCCGCTCCATGATAGCATGCCAAGTTTCATGAATTTCAGACGAGTTTTGGATTTACTGGAATTTAAAAACCAGGCATCTCAATGTTTTGTCGGCAACCAACGGTGCCCCGGTGTTTGAAATTCATTCCCATTTCTTGCATTGGACCTAGGCATGCACCCTAGGACACAGATTTGAGTTCTCAACCAATTTATATGCACTAGAGCATGTGCATGTAGTTCAAGTTTGAATTATGCACATAAAATGCATTGAAAACGTAGTTAATGCATAAAAATGTCCAAACGAACCCCGAAAAATCACACAACACTCCTGATTTTCTATGTTGACACGAGAAAAAAAAATTGAAAGCAATAAGAGGCAATGGATATCGTTTCGTCCACAAAGGTGGGACGTTCCCTACTGAAAACCATCATGCTTGTTGTGAGAAGCTCCGGTTTGTGAGAGCATATACCCTAACCTACCCCAAATGGGACAAAATTTGTACCACGGCATGTTGATTCCGCTCCATGATAGCATGCCAAGTTTCATGAATTTCAGACGAGTTTTGGATTTACTAGAATTTAAAAACCAGGCATCTCAACGTTTTGCCGGCAATCAACGGTGCCCCGGTGTTTGAAATTCATTCCCGTTTCTTGCATGGGACCTAAGCATGGACCCAAGGACACATTTTTGATTTTTCAACCAATTTATATGCACTAGAGCATGTGCATGTAGTTCAAATTTGAATTATGCATATAAAATGCATTGAAAATGCAGTTAATGCATAAAAATGTCCAAACAAACCCCGAAAAATCCCAAAAAATCACACAACGCTCCTGTTGTTCTATGTTGACACGAGAAAAAAATTTGAAAGCAATAAGGGGCAATGGATATCGTTTCATCCCCAAAGGTGGGATGTTCCCTACTGGAAACCATCATGCTTGTTGTGAGTAGCTCCGGTTTGTGAGAAGCATATACCCAAACCTGCCCCAAATGGGACAAAATTTGTACCACGGCATGTTGATGCTGCTCCATGATAGCATGCCAAGTTTCATGAATTTCAGATGAGTTTTGGATTTACTAGAATTTAAAAACCAGGCATGTCAATGTTTTGCCGGCAATCAACAGTGCCCCGGTGTTTAAAATTCATCCCATTTCTTGCATGGGACCTAAGGGTGCACCCATGGACACAGATTTGGCTTTTCAACCAATTTATATGCACAACATGTGCATGCAGTTCAAATTTGAATTTTTCACCTTAAATGGCTAGAAAACCAATTTAATGTATAAAATGTTCAAACGAACCCTGAATAATTCCAGTTCTTTTACGACACACATATAGTTGCATGTTCACTCCAGATAAAAGGTCTAGCAATTCAAACACCATTCATTGCCGCTGTGACCCCATTATGTAATTCAAATCAAGATGAAAAATCAAGTAGACATCACACAGTTTATTATCAGCAACCGTGTGAGGTGTAGTGCAAAATATCTTGGAGCACCGTCGGTTTATAGTACACCTATGGCTTACGTGATAAGGTGCGTCGGCTATAGTCCACAGCCGGCATCTCAAACACACTAGCTTGCTCCCCAAATATCATTTCACTGATCAATCGTCGCCGGTGAAAGATGGGCACGTGTACCTGCATCGTGAGGGAAACTTCGGTGGCCCACTCCGGCGAGAGCGCGGCCATAGCCGCCATGCGCTTGCTAACAAGGTGCATGAGCGCAGCCATAATTTGCGACCGGGCGGCAAAGGCACCCCAAACAGTCGTTGTTTCTTCTCAGGTGGCAGCAACAACATCTGCCTCGGGGATAGCAACTGGCGAGAGCGACACAGCAGCTGTCTGTTCCACAGCGGCGGCCTTATCCCTGATGGAGGCTTCCCACGACCATGTCAAGGCCACCCACGCCCAGCTCCTGGCGGTCACCGCACAAATCGAACGAAGCTTCTCCGATAACGGTCGGCAACCCACAGCCGAAGAGCTGGCAATTGCCGAGAGCGTTCGAGCAGCCATCCGTTCCTTCGCCGCATACCTTATGACGACGGAGCCTGTCCAAGCCTAGATCGCGTCCGCCAACGCCCAACTCGTGGCTTCCTTTTCCAAAGAGATGGGGGACACGGATGGCGAGATGCTTGCCGGGTATGGTGTGATGGATGCCATGGAGCCCCTTCCCCAGGAGACCATCGGGCGCGAGCTGGACATGGAGGCGGCGGAGGAGATCGACGAGCACCAGCCGTAGTAGTACTCTGTGTTTTTTTTTAATTAAGAGTGCCGCCCTTTAATTTATTAGAGTAATGTTTAGGTCAACTAGCTCTGTTTAATTGCTGAACTTGCTCGATTAAGAAGTGTGGGTGTGCTGTAGTCTCCTTTGTGTACCCAAATTATGCAATGACGTGGATGACCACTGTAACCATTGAAATTCGAACCAAAACTTTTGATGTTCAAACTCATCACACACGGGTTAAGCTATCTGAATCATTTGTGATGTCCACATATCGTACACAGTTCTGAATAAGGGACCGTGTTTGATGACACTTTGCGCGCCAGTTTTTTGGCTGAACGATTCCAAATTTTTGGCTTCCGCAGAAAAATCTACCTCCCCGCCCCCTTCCCCTTACCAAAAGCCACCTTTCCCCTCTTTCCGCCTTCCTTTCCAAGTTGAAACCTTCACTCCTTGCTTGCAGCGCCGCCGCCTCCTCGCCGGCGACCCTCCTTCACGCTGCTCGACCTCCTCTATCCAGGCAGGTAATCCACATCCGACCCCCATCCTCCTCCTCCTTCCACATCCCACATTGCCCGACCGCCAGCACGAGCGCGACACCTTCCACCCAAATCACCGACCCCTCCACCAAATAAGCACCGGCCTAAGCCATGGTGCACGCAGTATAGCTAGGACCTCAAGGAGCATTTGGCAGCGGAGAAGCAAATCACGGCCGCACACGCGGATGAGGTCACGATGGCTGCCATTCGTGCCGACCCCCGGATCTTGGAGGAGCACCTTGCCAATTACTAGCTACGCCGGTTAAGCATGGTCGGTTTACCCATTGCGTGTGCTACTCCTGCCTTTCCTTCACAAAATCTAGTGAATTGTGCTATCTAATTTCACCATGCAATCTGTTGCTCTAGTGTATATGTTCTATATGTCATGCAGTGTGGTGCTCGCTTATTAACTGTTTTGTTAATTAGTTGTCATCTTCAGTTAACTGTTTGGTTCAATTCTGCAAATGTGATGTTCAATTCTTCAGGCTGCAATTTTGTATTGTCTTCCATGTGAGAAATAAATCGAATTTATCTTTACAAAATTGTGGGTGCATTCTGTTATTGTATACCATGTGAGGAATAAGTTGAATTTGGCTGTAGTAAATACATGAGAAACAAATACAATTGCTACAATTGGCTATAGTTAACTGTTTGGTTAACTCTCTGATCTTCTATTAGGAGTATGTTATATTGTGCAATGTGGTGCTCAGTTAATGTTTGGTTCATTTGTTGTGGTGTTTAGTTAACTGGTTGGTTCAATGTTATATTGTGCAATGTGGTGCTCATTTAATGTTTGGTTCATTTGTTGTGGTGTTTAGTTAACTGCTTGGTTCAATTCTGCAATGCGATGTCCTATTATCGTGGGTAGAATTTTGTATTGTTGTGCATGTGAGGAAAAAATCGAATTTGGCTGCACTTAATACATGAGAAACATATAAAAGTGTTATAATTCCTAGTTCTTAATCATATTTGGTTTGGGTAAATGGGTTTTCCGTGTGGCTTCAATTAATCTGATGAATCTGCAATGTGCTTATTTTTCATCAACATATTTTGCTGATAGCATGCGAACCCTTACTTAACCTGATGACTAACTACCTTATATGTGTTGCAGGGAAACAATGAGAAGCACTGAGGTTTATAATCGAGGTTAGCACGTGCATGGTCCGTTGTCTAATAGCACATTATGTTGGGGAACGTAGCAGAAATTCAAAAAAATTCCTACGTGTCACCAAGATCTATCTATGGAGAAACTAGCAACGAGGGAAGGAGAGTGCATCTACATACCCTTGTAGATCGCTAAGCGGAAGCGTTCAAGAGAACGGGGTTGAAGGATTCGTACTGTCGTGATCCAAATCACCGGAGATCCTAGTGCGAGCAGACGGCACCTCCGCATTCAACACACGTACAGCCGGTGGCGTCTCCCGCCTTGATCTAGCAAGGAGAGAGGAGAGGTTGAGGAAGACTCCATCCAGCAGCAGCACAACGCAGGCGTGGTGGTGATGGAGGCGTGGCAATCCAGCAGGGCTTCGCCAAGCACCGCAAGAGAGGAGAAGGAGAGAGGTAGGGCTGCGCCAAGAGGAGAGAAACTTATGTGTGTGGCAGCCCCAAAACCTCAAGTATATATAGGGAAAGGGGCTGCGCCCCCATTAGGTTTTTCCCCCCAGGGGTGCGGCCAGCCCTAGATCCCATCTAGGGGGCGGCCAAGGGGAGGAGTGCCTCCCAAGTCAAGTGGAGGCCCTCCCTTTAGGGTTTCCCCTTCCCATGCATGGGCCTTGGGGGGGCTGGTGCCCCTAGCCCATTAAGGCTAGGGCGCCCCCCTACAGCCCATGCTACTGTATTGGACGTGGTGGAACTATTTCCGGACCTCCGGACCCCTCCGAATCCTCCGGAACCTTCTCGAAGCTTCGGTACAATACCGAAAAACCCGAACTTTTTCCTAACCCGAACAACAACTTTCCATATATAAATCTTTACCTCCGGACCATTCCATAACTCCTCGTGACGTCCGGGATCTCATCCGGACTCCGAACAACATTCGGTAACCACATACAAACTTCCTTTATAACCCTAAGCGTCGCCAGAACCTTAGTGTGTAGACCCTACGGGTTCGGGAACCATCTTGGAACATGACCGAGGCGTTCTCGGTCAATAACCAACAGCGGGATCTGGATACCCATGTTGGTTCCCACATATTCCACGATGATCTCATCGGATGAACCACGATGTCAAGGACTCAATTGATCCGTATACAATTCCCTTTGTCTAGCGGTATTGCACTTGCCCGAGATTCGATCGTCGGTATCCGATACCTTGTTCAATCTCGTTACGCAAGTCTCTTTACTGTTCCGTAACACATCATCCGTGATCAACCCCTTGGTCACATTGTGCACATTATGATGATGTCCTACCGAGTGGGCCGGAGATACCTCTCACAACCGGATGACAAATCCGGTCTCGATTCGTGCCAACCCAATGACACTTTCGGAGATACCGTAATGCACCTTTATAGCCACCCGATTCGTTGTGGCGTTTGGTACACCCAAAGCATTCCTACGGTATCCGGGAGTTGCACAATCTCATGGTCTAAGGAAATGATACTTGACATTAGAAAAGCTTTAGCATATGAACTGCGATCTTTGTGCTAGGCTTAGGATTGGGTCTTGTCCATCACATCATTCTCCTAATGATGTGATCCCGTTATCAACGACATCCAATGTCCATGGTGTGAAACCGTAACCATCTGTTGATCAACGAGCTAGTCAACTAGAGGCTTACTAGGGACATGGTGTTGTCTATGTATCCACACATGTATCTGAGTTTCCTATCAATACAATTATAGCATGGATAATAAACGATTATCATGAACAAGGAAATATAATAATAACTAATTTATTATTGCCTCTAGAGCATATTTCCAACAGTCTCCCACTTGCACTAGAGTCAATAATCTAGTTCACATCGTCATGTGATTAACACTGATAAGTCACATCGCCATGTGACCAACATCCAAAGAGTTTACTAGTGTCTGTAAACTAGTTCACATTATCATGTGATTAAGACTCAATGAGTTCTGAGGTTTGATCATGTTTTGCTTGTGAGAGAGGTTTTATGTCAACGGGTCTGAACCTTTCAGATCCGTGTGTGCTTTGCAAATTTCTAGGTCATATTGTAAATGTTGCTTCCACGCTCCACTTGGAGCTATTCCAAATGGTTGTTCCACTATACATATCCTGTTTGCTACTTAGAGTCATTCGGATGGGTGTTAAAGCTTGCATCGACGTAACCCTTTACGCCGAACTCTTTATCACCTCCATAATCGAGAAACATGTCCTTATTTACTCCAAGGACAATTTTGACCGCTGTCCAATGATCCCCATTCCTAGATCATTATTGTACCCTTGAGTGACTCATGGCAAGGCACACTTCGGTCGCGGTACACAAAGCATAGCATACTATAGAGCCTACGTCTAAAGCATAGGGACAACCTTCGTCCTTTCTCTCTTTTCTCGCCGTGGTGAGCTTTAAGTCTTAACTTCATACCTTACATCTCAGGCAAGAACTCCTTCTTTGACTGATTTTCATCTTGAACACCTTCAAGATCATGTCAAGGTATGTGCTCATTTGAAAGTATCATTTAGCGTTTTCGATCTATTCTCATAGATCTTGATGCTCAATGTTTAAGTAGCTTAATCCAGGTTTTCACTTGAAAACACCTTTCAAATAACCCAGATATGCTTTCAGAAATTCTACATCATTTACGATCAACAATATGTCAACAACATATACTCATCGGAAATTCTATAGTGCTCCACTCACTTCTTTGGAAATACAAGTTTCTCATAAACTTTGTATAAACTCAAAATCTTTGATCATCTTATCAAAGAGTATATTCCAACTCGAGATGCTTACTCCGGTCCATGGAAGGATCATTGGAGCAACATACCTTTTAGCATCCTTAGGATCGACAAAAACTTTCTGATTGTATCACATACAACCTTTCCTTACGAAAACTGGTAAGGAAACTCATTTTGATATCCATCTGCCAGATTTCATAAATGCAGCTTATGCTAACATGATTCCGACGGACTTAAGCATCGCTACGGATGAGAAAATCTTATCATAGTCAACTCCTTAAACTTGTGAAAAACTCTTTGCCACAAGTCAAGCTTTATAGACGGTGACATTACCGTCCACGTCCGTCTTCTTCTTAAAGATCCATTTATCTCAATGGCTTGCCGATCATCGGGCAAGTCCACCAAAGTCCATGCTTTGTTATGATACATGGATCCTATCTCGGATTTCATGGCTTCTAACCATTTGTTGGAATATGAGCCCACCATCGCTTCCCCATAGCTCGTAGGTTCATTGTTGTCTAGCAACATGACCTTCAAGACAGGATTGCGTACCACTCTGAAGTAGTATGCATCCTTGTCACCCTACGAGGTACGTTAGTGACTTGATCCGAAACTTCATGATCACTATCATAAGCTTCTACTTCAATTGGTGTAGGTGCCACAGGGAACAACTTCGTGCCCCTGCTACATACTAGTTGAAGTGATGGTTCAATAACCTCATCAAGTCTCCACCATCCTCCCACTCAATTCTCGAGACAAACCTTTCCTCGAGAAAGGACCCGATTCAAGAAACAATCCCTATTGCTTTCGGATCTGAATTAGGAGGTACGCCCAACTGTTTTGGGTGTCCTATGAAGATGTATTTTATCCGCTTTGGGTTCGAGCTTATCAACCTGAAACTTTTTCACATAAGCGTCGCAGCCCCAAACTTTCAAGAAACGACAACAGGTTTCTCCAAACCATAGTTCAAACAGGTCGTCTCAGCGAATTACGTGGTGCCCTATTAAAGTGAGTGCGGTTGTCTCTAATGCCTAAACCATGAACGATAGTGGTAATTCGATAAGAGACATCATGGTACGCACCATATCCAATAGGGTGCAACTATGATGTTCGGACACACCCTCACACTATGGTGTTCCAGGCGGTATTAATTGTGAAACAATTTCCACAATGTCTTAATTGCGTGCCAAAGCTCGTAACTCAGATACTCATCACTATGATCATATCATAGACATTTTATCCTCTTGTCACGATGATCTTCAACTTCACTCTGAAATTACTTGAACCATTCAATAATTCAAACTTGTGTTTCATCAAGTAAATATACTCAACATCTACTTGAATCATCTGTGAAGTAAGAACATAACGATATTCACTGCATGCCTCAGCATTTATTGGACTGCACACATCAAAATGTATTACTTCCAACAAGTTGCTTTCTTGTTCCATTTCACTGAAAAACGAGGCTTTCAGTCATCTTGCCCATGTGGTATGATTTGCATGTCTCAAGTGATTCAAAATCAAGTGAGTCCAAACGGTCCATTTGCATGGAGTTTCTTCATGCATATACACCAATAGACATGGTTCGCATGTCTCAAACTTTTCAAAAGCGAGTGAGTCCAAAGATCCATCAACATGGAGCTTCTTCATGCGTTTATACCAATATGACTTACATGGCAAGTGCCACAAGTAAGTGGTACTATCATTACTATCTTATACCTTTGGCATGAAAATGTGTATCACTACGATCGAGATTCAATAAACCATTCCTTTAGGTGTAAGACCATTGAAGGTGTTATTCAAACAAATAGAGTAACCATTATTCTCCTTAAATGAATAACCACATTGCGATAGACATAATCCAATCATGTCTATGCACAACGCAAACACCAAATGACAATTATTCAGGTTTAATACTAATCTTGATGGTAGAGGGAGCGTGCGATGTTTGATCACATCAAACTTGGAAACACTTCCAACACATATCGTCAGCTCACCTTTAGCTAGTCTCCGTTTATTCCGTAGCTCTTTTATTTGAGTTACTAACACTTAGCAACCCGAACCGGTATCTTAATACCCTGGTGCTACTAGGAGTACTAGTAAAGTACACATTAACATAATGTATATCAATATACTTCTATCGACCTTGCCGACCTTCTCATCTACCAAGTATCTAGGGCAATGCTGCTCCGTGGCAGTTCCTTATTCCAGAAGCACTTAGTCTCGGGTTTGGGTTCAACCTTGGGTTTCTTCACTAGAGCAGCGGCTGATTTGCCGTTTCATGAAGTATCCCTTCTTGCCCTTGCCCTTCTTGAAACTAGTGGTTTCACCAACCATCAAGAATTGATGCTCCTTCTTGATTTCTACTTTCGCGGTGTCAAATATCGCGAATACTTCAAGGATCATCATATCTATCCCTGATATGTTATAGTTCATCACGAAGCTCTAGCAGCTTGGTGGTAATGACTTTGGAGAAACATCACTATCTCATCCGGAAGATCAACTCCACTCGGTTCAAGTGATTGTTGCACTGGACAATCTGAGCACAAGCTCAGCGATTGAGCTTTTCTCCCTTAGTTTGCAGGCTAAGACAATCGTCGGAGGTCTTATACCTCTTGGCGTGAGCACGAGCCTGAAATCCCAATTCAGCCCTCGAAACATCTCATATGTTCATGACGTTTCAAAAGCGTCTTTGGTGCCTCAACTCTAAACCGTTAAGCGAACTATCACGTAGTTATCAAAGCGTGTATGTCCGATGTTCGCAACATCCACAAGCGGCGTTTGGGGTTCAGCACACTGGCGGTGCATTAAGGACATAAGCTTTCTTCTGTCCGCATAATCGCTCTTGTCAACTTTCAACTATATTTTTCTAGGAACGTATCTAAGCAGTAGAACTAAAGCGTGAGCTATGACATAATTTGCAAAGGGTTTTGACTATGTTCAGGATAATTAAGTTCATCTTATGAACTCCCACTCAGATAGACATCCTCTAGTCATCTAAGTGATTACGATCCGAGTCAACTAGGCCGTGTCCGATCATCACGTGAGATGGACTAGTCATCATCGATGAACATCTTCATGTTGATCGTATCTACTATATGACCCATGCTCGACCTTCGGTCTCGTGTCTTCATGAAGGTGTCTAGCCAACTATTACTTCTACTACTATGGCTACGGTTAGCAACAAAGTAAAGTAATTACATGGCGTTGTTTAATGACACATAGGTCATACAATAAATAAAGACAACTCCTATGGCTCTGCCGGTTGACATACTCATCGACATGCAAGTCGTGAATCCTATTACAAGAACATGATCAATCTCATACATCACATATCATTCATCACATTCTTCTTGGCCATATCATCACATAGCATACCTGCAAAAACAAGTTAGGCGTCCTCTAATTGTTGTTTGCATGTTTCTGATGGCTGCTATGGGTTTCAGCAAACGTTTCTTACCTACACAAAACCACAGCGTGATATGTCAATTGCTATTTACACTTCATAAGGACCCTTTTCATCGAATCCGTTCGACTAAAGTGGGAGGCGGCACCCACTAGCCACCTTATGCACCAAGTGCATGTCGGTCAGTGGAACACATGTCTCACGTGGAAATGCGTGTAAGGTCGGTCGGGCCCACAATACCGTCGAAACAAGATTGGACTAGTGTGATAAGCATATTGAACAACATCAAGCCCACAACTACTGTGTTCTACTAAGTGCAAAATCTCATAATAGACCTAGCTCATGATGCCCTTTGTTGGGAGCGTAGCGAAATTCAAAATTTTCCCTCGTGTCACCAAGATCTATCTATGGAGAAACCTTAACAGGGGAAGGAGAGTACATCTACATACCCTTGTAGATGGCTAAGCGAGCGTTCATAAAACGGGAGTTGAAGAATTGTACTGCCGTCGTGATCCAAATCACGGAGATCCTGGTTTTTGAGCAGGCGGCACCTCCGCGTTCAACACCACGTACAACCCGGTGGCGTCTCCCATGCCTTGATCCAGCAAGGAGAGAGGAGAGGTTGAGAAGACTCCATCCAGCAACAACAAAGCAGGCGTGGTGGTGGTGGAGGGCGTGGCAATCCCTGAGACTTAGCCCAAGCACCAAGGGAGAGGAGGAGGAGGAGGCGAGGCTGCATCGAGAGGAGAGACTCATGTGTGTTGGGCAGCCCAAAACCTCAAAGTATATATAGGGAGGGGGCTGCGCCCTCTGGGTTCCACCCAAGAGTGCAGCCAGCCCTAGATGGGACTTGGGGGCGAGGAGGAGGTGCCTCCCAAGTCAGAGTGAGGCCCTCCGCCAAGGGTTCCCCCCTCCCATGCGCATGGGCCTTGGAGGCTGGTGCCCCCTGCCCCATTAAGGCTAGGCGCGCCCCTACAGCCCATGCTACTGTATTGGACGTGGTGGAACAATTTCCGGACTTAGGACCCCTCAAGGAATCCTCAGGAACTAACCAGAACTTCCGGTACTGTCTGAAAAAACCGAACTTTTAGGAACCAGAACAACAACTTTCCATATATAAATCTTTACCTCCGGACCATTAGGAACTCCTCGTGACGTCAAGGGATCTCATCAGGGACTCGAACAACATTAGTAAACCACATACAAGCTTCCTTTATAACCCTAGCGTCGCCAGACCTTAAGTGTGCAGACCCTACGGGTTCGGAGACATGTAGACATGACCAGGGCGTTCTCGGTCAGATAACCAACAGCGGAAGTCTGGATACCCATGTTGGCTCCCACATGTTCCACGATGATCTCATCGGATGAACCACGATGTCAAGGACTCAATCAATCCGTATTCAATTCCCTTTGTCTAGCGGTATTGTACTTGCCGAGATTCGATCGTCGGTATCCCGATACCTTATTCAATCTCGTTACCGGCAAATCTCTTTACTGGATTCATAATACATCATCCCGTGATCAACTCCTTGATCACATTGTACTGATATGATGATGTCCTCACAAAGTGGGCGAAGATACCTCTCGTTTGCAGGTGACAAATCCGATCTCGATTAGGTACCAGCCTTGAGATACTTCCGGAGATACCTGTAATGCACCTTTATAGCCACCCGATTCACGTTGTGGCGTTTGGTACACCAAAGCATTCCTCGGTGTCCAGGAGTTGCACAATCTCATGGTCTAGGAAATGATACTTGACATTAGAAAAGCTTTAGCATATGAACTACGATCTTTGTGCTGGGCTTAGGATTGGGTCTTGTCCATCACATCATTCTCCTAATGATGTGATCCAGTTATCAACGACATCCAATGTCCATGGTGGGGAAGCAGTAACCATCTATTGATCAACACAGCC
>JAHIAM010016613.1:0-11003 GCA_021605205.1 Aegilops longissima
AAGAATCGACAAAGTCTTGGACTCAATAAGGCCCTCTATGGCCTCAAGCAAGCCCTGGGCGTGGTATGATACATTGAAGGAATTCTTTGTGAGAATGGCTTACACGGTTCACTCGATCCTACTCTCTTTACTAAATCTTATGATGGTGAACTTTTTGTGTGCCAAATATATGTTGATGATATTATCTTTGGCTGTCTTGTGAGCGTTATAGTGATGAATTTGCCTATATGATGAGTGAAGAATATCAAATGTCTATGATGGGAGTTGAAATTCTTCTTAGGTCTTCAAATTAAATCAACAACACAATGGCATATTCATATCTCGGAGAAATACCTCAAAGATGTCACGAAGAAATTGGCATGCAAGATTGCAAAGGTGTCAAAATTCCTATGCGCACAAATGGCCATCTATGCCTTGATGAAAATGGTATTGACTTGATCACAAGGTATACCGCTCCATGATTGGTTCTTTATTGTACTTATGTGCATCTAGGCGGATATAATGCTTAGTGTTTGCATGTGTGCCCGATTTCAAGCTACAGAAGGAATCACACCATAAAGTTGTGAAGCATATTCTTGATATCTAGCTCACACACCAACACTAGGATTATGGTACCCCAAGGGCTCTACTTTTGATCTCATTGGATATTACGACTCGACTATCTTTGGTGATCGTGTGGACCGCAAGTCAACATCTGGTACTTGTCATTTCCTCGGACGATCTTTGGTGCATTGGTCCTCGAAGAAGCAGGCGTGTATCCTTTATCCCTGCGGAAGCTGAATACATTCTTCTTGGCTCATGTTGTGCTCAATTACTATGGATGAAGCAAACCCTCAAGGACTCGGCATCAACGTGAAGAATGTGCCTCTCTCTGTGACAATGAGAGTGCCATCAAGATTGCTCACAACCCAGTTCAGCACTTTCGAAGACAAAGCACATTCAAATTCGTCATCATTTTCTTCGTGATCATGTGTTGAAGGCGACATCTCCATCGAGACCGTGAAGGCTGAAGAACAGCTAGCTGATATCTTCACTAAGCCCTTGGATGAGAAGAGATTTAGCAAGTTGCGGTGTGAGCTAAATATCTTAGAATCTTGAGCGTTCTTTGAAAAGGACACATCCTAACACTCATGCAAAATTGATGACTTAGATGTGCAACACATGAAAAGCGTTTTCTTCAATCAATGAAGAATAACACTCTAAATGTGAAGAAATTAATGAAGAATTGATTCTCGAACCCTCGACAATTATGCGTGTTGAAATCATCATTCTTATCGGTGGGTCACGCCACCACCAAAGTTGAAAATCTTCAATTTGAGTTTTCCTCGGTTTTGAAATTCTTGATTTTTGAAATTCTTGATTTTTCAAATTCTTCAACTTTGCAAAATCTTCCTTTTTTCCGTCGTCTTTCTTCATTGGCTATATATATATGGATTTATGTCCTCTACACATTCACTTATGGTTATTTCTTCAAATCGCTTTTTACGCTAAGTGAATGTGATGGACCCTTCCCCTCTATGCTATACTCAACCCAATCCATTCACAAATTCTTCATATGCGTTCTACTTTGAAACTCGTTCAAAATCTTCCTTGTCACAGCTGAAGAAATTACAGCGAACTTTAAAACAAATCTTATTCAAACCTTGCTTTTACGCTCAAACCGTTCCGCATCCCACGATGCATTATTATATTCACCCACGATGGTACGATCTCCACTACCGATCGTGGGTGACACATGTCGTGAGAAGGAAGCGGTCGGGGACGTTGTCCTAAATCTTGGACGATCCGTTTTCACCGTGGCTATAAATACCCTCTCCCTTCCTCACTCTTTTACTTGCTCGACCTCTCTCCCTCGAGCTCCTCAAAACTCTAAGCGCCGCCCCTTCTCCATTCGCCCGGTGAGGAAAAGCTTCCTGCCTTGACCTCTTGCCCGGCGTACTCGCGGACGTGGAATATCTTCACTCCGCCATCGCCGTAGCTGATTTCCTCTGCCAAGTTAGGGCGGAGAAGATCTGAACAGACGAACTTCCCAACTGTTCATCTCGGTTAAATCGTGTTCTTCACTTGGTACAAATGTCTTTGCTTTGAATCCCTAGGTTCTCATCAACTTAACTCATTTGCAGCGTTCCTTGAAGAAAAAGCACCTTCTTGAAGAACTCAATTGTTCAATTTCCTCAAGCTGAAGAAAATGACGATGGTAAGAAGCCTGAAGGGAGGAAAAAACTGAGGTCATGAGCATTGAAATCCACGAGGAAATATATGCGACTCTGTACGATGAGGAAAGCAAAAATCAACGCAAAGTGCATTATCGGAAGATTGAGCGGAGATGGGCAGGGAATGGAAGGAATAACGATATGTAACACCTAAGTACATGAAGAAATTTTAAATCCTCCATGCCCAAGAGCTCCTTTGGCACCGGCCAAATAGCTGATCCACTAGCGTCCAAGCGGTGAGGACTTTCCGATGAGTGGGCTAAGCCAAGCAAAGTTGGCTAAGCAAGCAAAGGAAGCGGTGAAGAAATTCAATGAGGATTACGCGCTCTTGCTGCTGCTTGGTCTCGGTCGAACCAGAAATCAATGCAAAGAAGTGCGCTAATAAGCCAAGTGCTTCATCATCTGGCCCTCATGGCCAAGTTCATCGGCTGACTCCCTCGAGGCAAATTCCTCGGACAAATTCCTCACAGCTCTTGTTCCATCAAAGTCCTCAAGCTGCTCCGTCCAAACCTTGAGTTCCTGTGCACCTAGCTACTTGTCAAAGGACTGCTGGTTTCTCAATTGCCTCGAGCATCTCTGCAAGCTCCTCGGCTGCCCTCAATTCTTCATCTGGCCCGACTCTTTGAAGACAAAAGCAACAGTGGGCGTGGTCCTCGGCCTAGCCAAGGAAGAAACAACTTGTAGTCCCGTACCATCGATGATGAGGCATCGATGAAGAACTTGAAGAAATCATCGAGACCGCCAAGTTAGGGCCGCTAGAGCCAAGGTAATCTGTGCCCTTTGCTTTTGGACCCAAGAAAGTCCTCGACTTCATCGACCTCGGCACAATGATCCCAATACCCCTCTGCTGATCTTCCTTTGACACCTGGTCAAGTCATCGCGTGACTCACTTCATGGCTGAAGAAAAATGGAAGTTTGAGAGGCGAGGAAATCAAGAAGGCTCAATACGGAAGGGAGGTTCACGAAGAAAAATGTTGTCAAGATGACACGAGGAACTCCTTCAAATCAAGCGACATTGAACCTCGGCAAGAACTTGACACATACTATGCTGATTGGCAAGTAGTCAAGACCAGATTAAATCGATCGTGAAGAAAATCACAAGTGTTGCACGTGCAGCGTGAAAATCCTCGGTGAAGCATCGTTCAGCCTCTTGAAGAAAATGCTGATTCGGGGCTGATGAAGAAATTCCACCCGTGAAGAAGCTGCGGGGCACCCACTAGTGGTGCGCTGAAGAAATTACTCAAAAGCAGGGCGCATCGGTTGCTCTGTAGAAACTGCACCAAATTCCTCGGCTCCTCCTGCGCCAACTCCAACTCCAATTCTTCCATCCTTACGATGTGAAGAAAACCAAGGCTTGAGCGAGCTGTTGTGAAAAGAAAGCATCATTGCGTCGATTCTTGGTGCAATGAAAATGAAGCCAATGACCAGCTCGTTGAAAACCCAATTGATGCTATTCAATTTCCTCCATACCATCAAGGAAGTAGTTCCTTTTGGGAAGAATATGAAATTCCAACGGATCGATGAAGAACATCAATCTCACCTTCGTCGGAGAAAATTGATGAAGAAATTGAAGTGGAAGCAATCCCTTCAACCCGGTCATTCCCTCATCAGACCATGAAATTCCTCCAGCTGATCTTGAGGAAATTGAAAATGAAGATGTGGATATTGGATGTACCACTCCGGTGATCAATGATGACTTTTGGGAAAGTCGCATCCCAATACTCCTCTCTTCACCGCTTCAACAAGTTCCTCACTCCCTGCCTGATGTCCAAATAGACCTTGAAGAAAATCAACCCACGAGTTACGTGCATGAAGAAATTCCAGCCACTAGTCTTGATGAAGCTACTCTTCTTCTGAAAATCCTCGGTACACTGAAGTTGAGGACGAGGAAATTCCTCAAGTGAAGAACACGAACTTACGATTCACGAGGTGGTGATGCAACTCAGACACCCCTACGCCACAGCGAAGAATCCGTTCTCAACCAAGCAAAAGTTCAAGGCTGAAGATTTCTTTGCGAACACGTGTTCTTCCACGAATATAATCCTTATGATTACGCTCGAATTAGGAAGAGGCGCTTACGGACTGCCGGTCAAGCAAACTTCTATTCCTCGGTGCTTTTCAACAAGGACAAAATCTTGATCATGCTCATATTCCTCATGTGGATATGGAGTCGCTGCCGGAGCTTTGAGCCCGTCCTCGGTGTTCTTCATGGCGCGGGACTTCTAAACCTGCCGATATACGATGTGTGGAGCGAAGAGCTAATTCTTGATTCTATGCAACCACACATCACGGAGGCGCTAAAGATGTAACTTCATGGGTCTTGGATTGGATGACGAAAATACTCACTACAAGCCTCCGACAAGTGGTGCTTCGTGCCCTACCACTCAGGTCCTCCGCTTGATGGTGCCGTCGCATCTATTGTCACAGCCCTAGAATTGCTTGACATTAGTTGCATTAGGGCATTCATGTCATCATGTTAATTTCCATGAAAATTGAAATGGGGATTATTGAAACCCTAGCACCAATTGAATTCTAATAGGTTCAAATAAAATCATTTTCAATAATCCCAAAATGCCACTGTGAAAATGTTCATGATAAATGGATAAAGGTGAAAGCCTCTTCCAAAATGATGAACATATCCTATAGGTCATTCCTGGATTTTGAATTAAATCTTACACTATTTGAATTTGGGCATTTGAACATTATAAATAATTTAAATGCTCAAATAATGTTGGAAATATTTGTGGGCCATAGAAATAATTCAGAAAGTGCGTGAATATTTTGAGGTTTATAAATTGATTTGGTTTTTAAAAACTGGATCAAAACTAAGCGCAAAATAGAAAACAGATTGGAAAGAGAGAGTCTTTGGCCTCATCTGCAGCCCACCACTGGCACTGGCCCACTCTCTCCCCCTGCTGGCGGCCGGTTGGCCCAGCCACGCCCCACCGCTCATCGTCTTCCTCTGCCCGGAAGAGGCGTGGCGGCCCGCAGGCGATGCCTGACCACCTCACCTTGCTGTGGCGGCCTCCCGACCTCCTCGCGACACTGGAACAGCCACGACCCCTGGTCCTCTCACTCTCTCCCTCGAGCGCCTCCCTCTCCTCTGCTCCCTCCCTCTGCCCGGGACCAGGCGGGCTCGTCGCCCATGCCCTGCCGTAGCCGCTGACACGGCCCTCCCTCGCCTCGCCGACATGTCCATGGCCTCGCCGTGGCCCCGTCCTCCTCACCGAGTTCCCGGCGCGGAGCACCCGGCGCCGCCCCACCATTCCCCTCTCGGACCGCTTGGTCGCCGTCAAATTCACGGCTCGGTGCCCACCGAGCCCAGGCCGGCCTCCTCGCAGCCACGGTGAGCTCCAGGTCGATCCTCCCTCTTCTCCGAGCCCATTCTTCCCTCTAGCTACCACCCCGTGGCCGAAACCGCCGCCGCCACTGCGTGCCGGCGTGGCCACCGCTCCACGATGGCTCGATTCGAGCTGCGCCGCCTTCACCGTGCAGTGAGTCGTAGCACCCACCCTTCGGCCTCTGTGCCCCCTAAGCAACCCGCACTTACCGAGCTCGGCCGCATGCCAAGCTCGGCCCGTGAATTCCGCCACCCGCACCTCCGCTAGTCCTCCTAGATGCGCGAGCCAGGCGTCACGTGAGGACCCTCGCCTCTCATTTGGTGGCGGAGGAAACCCGCTTCCCTCGCCGTCCACGGCTCCACCGTGACGAGCAGCGGGTCAACTCCGTGAGTTGACCGGGTTTAGTCTAAGTTGACTTCCCGGAGTCAGCGACATGCGGGCCCTTGCTAACCACTCTAGTTAGGTTTAAACTAACAACTAACCCGGTTAGTACTAATTAACTAGGTTAGTTAGTTAGTCAGCGGCGTATGGCCCCTACGTCGAGTTTGACCTGATCGCGCCTTTGACTTGCTGGCGTCACCACGGCGTCGGTATCATGATAATTCCCTTTATGGATTTAATTTAATTGATAAATTCGAAAATACTCTAAACTTCTAAAAATCATATAAATTCAACCGTAACTTCGGATGGAAATAATTTATATATGAAAAATGATCAGAAAAATATGAAGAATCTGTTTATGCCATGATCATGCATGTTTGAACAAGTTAACATCACTGAATAGGATGAATCATGATTAGGGTAACTTATGAAATAGCATGTTGAGTTGGAATTCAACCTTGTTTGAATTCCTCCAACTAACAGTTTATTATTGCATTAGGTGAATTCAGTACCTTAACATGATCATGCATCATATATGTGCATTGCATTGATTGTGCTCTCTATTGTTTGCGGTGATTGTCCCCTCTCGATGAGCGATGTCGAAGCGATGATTATTCGATGACACCGATGAAGAACTATCATCTTGAGAGTGCCGAACAACAAAACCCCTTGTTCATTCCGATATAATCCCACTCTCTCGCTCCTGCTCTATTTTATTGCATTAGGACAACAACGATTCATGTGTTACTTGCTGCGGTGGCTGAACCCCTTGATCCTTTGCATGACTGTCATTCCACGATAATTAGATGAAACCCACTAGCATGAGTAGGAATTGTTTGAGCCCATGTTGTGCCTACTCATTTATGCTTGTTTGTCATGCACTCTTGCTTAGAGTTGAGTCGGTCGATTCATCGAGGAATGAATTGGAATTATTATGAACATGTCCTATTGTGTGTGAGCTAAGTGTGTGAACACGATTTGGTAAAGGTAGCGGTGAGAGGCCATGTAGGAGTACATGGTGGGTTGTCTCATTGCAGCCGTCCTCGAGAAGCTGAGTTACGTGTTTGTGATCCATGATACTGATTACTACCACGCATTGGGCCCGAAACCAATGGACCCTCTCGACTTCTTGACCACCTTGTCCTCGGTCAGGAGTTGCAAGTAGTTTCTAGTGTTTGTAGCATCTTTGGGGGCATCATAGCTGACCTTAGGGGTGGGTTGTGTTGCGGTGAGCACCGTGTTGGATGTACAGTGCCCGTTTGGTATCTCGGGAACCTGCACACATCGTTCGGGCTGTATGGAAACCTCGGCGGACTCCTGCGGATGGAACCGAATAGGCGATAAACTGGACTAGGGACTTGAGTGTTTAGGTAGGCTGTGGCCGACACCACGTTGGGCTTCGCTTGAAGGTTGCAGGTACATGTCGTGTAAGCAGCGGTAAGTGGTGAGCGTGTGTGAAGAAGTACACCCTGCGGGGTTTGATATGATCTATTGAATAGCCGTGTCCACGGAGAAGGACTTCGGGTTGCCTATATCGGTTCATAGACAAGTGAAAGTGGATACTCTAAAATCGCAAGATAAGCGTGAGTGCTATGGATGGCGTTCTCGTGGGAGGCGGGGCGGGTCCATAGTGGTGTATTGATATGGTGAATATGTGGACTCGTGTAATGCCACCTCAAAGAGTTACTTGCGATCGTAGTTCAGGATAGCCACCGAGTCAAAGCTGGCTTGCTGCGGTCAAACTCCACCACCCTTTTGATAATGATGCATATGTAGTTGGATTACGATGTAAGTCTTCTTGAGTACAATTGTACTCACGTTTGCTTATTTTATGTTTTGCGAGAGGCAGCGTCTCGCTAGTAATTCGCTTGGACTTGACGTTTAGCTTGTTACCTCAGTCGATCTTGTGCCTCGGCGGGATGGTAGATAGTCGGGCTTCTCGGCCTTTTTCATTTATAGTTATGCGTACCAGACATGTTTAGCTTCGCTTGTGCTTTGACTTGTATGCTCGAGTGTTGGGTCATGAGACCCATGGTTTGTAATATCTCGCTCCTCGGGCCTAATGAATAATATTTTGAGTCGTAGAGTTATGTTGTGATGCCATGTTGTATCTACACATGTTGAGCATATTGTGTATGTTTGAAATGCTTGGTATGTGTGGGATCCGACAAACTAGTTGTTTATCCTTGGCAGCCTCTCATATGGGAAATGTAGTCTCGTGCCTCCGGCGATAGTAGTCCGCTTCTGACCGGTTCACGAGTCCTGCTAACTGCACTCTGCTTGGACACTTGGTGCGGCATGTGATTCATTTCGTTCCTATATACATCCCTTGAAAATGTCCGGTGATACTTGGAGTCTGCCTAGCTTTGCTCAGCCGGGATCTGGAGTCTGTTAGCCAGTGCTACAGCCCAAGTTCATATGTTGATGACCGACATGCTCGAAGTGTTTCATGTATCTGTCCCCATGGGTTAGCGCGCTTTGGGTTCACGACTAGCCATGTCGGCTCGGGTTCTTTGTCATGTGGATGCTAGCGACACTATCATATCGTGAGCCAAAAGGCATAAGCGGTCCGGGCCATGGTAAGCGACACCGTGGGAATACCGTCGTGAGGCCACAAAGTGATATGAGGTGTTACCGCTAGGTCGATGTGACTTGGAATCGGGGTCTGACAGCGTTGGTATCGAGCTTTTGCTGTGGGATTACCAAGCCAAACTGGTGAAGTTGTGTCTAGAAATGCTTTAGTTATGTAAGGAATTGATTGTGGAAGGAGCGTAAGGCTCTTTTTACTCCTTATACCTCATGGCCTTGATCAGGTCATCCTCTTCTCTTCTCTGGGTTTAAGAACTAGGCTTCTCATCTATCTATCGAGGATGACGTGTTACTAATCCATAGACCTTTAAGATTGTTGATTTTAATCCCAGTCCGGTTCCTACTATTTACGTATGATAGCTGTTGATTTGAGAATCTTGCTATGATCTTGTTGAGTGGTTATGTCACCATTTTCGAGGATGTCTCAATTCATTTTGAGCATTCTGCCGTTAATTGTCAAGTCATCGGTCTCTAAATATGTCGTGCATTTGCAATCCTTTCATACATTCGATGTCCTTTGGTCGGAATAAGCACACTAACAGGTGCGTTGGGGTAATTATTGCCTCGACATATATGTTGGAACTACTATTATGACCCTAGGTGTTTAGGAAGTCACCTAGCAACTTAGCAATGCTTTTGTATCCCGGTGTGATGATTACGGCCATCATTTTGAAAGCATCCGTGATGCCATTGTAGTAGGTATTCTACTCACGGGTTCGAACCGAGATTCACCCTACTTACCTCATGTGGTTAGTATTTGCTAGTTCCTTAGGATATTAGTACCCTTTGTGATAGTCCTCGAAGCCCGTGGTATTTCCTTCTTCCAAATACTACGAACGCTTATGGCGAAGTTCCTCGTTGAACCAATACATCACATAAGAGTGCTCTTGAGGAGTTCTCCATTCATAATTGTGACTCTGCCAATTCTACCTTTCTGCATGGGTTATCCAGGAAGAAATGTTGAGCTTGCTCGACATACTAATCTATGCATCCACAACTCGAGAAAATTATATGTTCCTTTGAGTTGTTCTCTTAGATGCCTTGACCTTCATCTATCAATTGATAGCCAAGGGTATGTGTGCATTTGTGTTCATCGATGCATTTTATCCTTGTGGTCCGTCAAGCCATTCTATTCGGAATGACTAGGAGAAACAAACTCGATACCTCATCCATTTCTAGGATTGGGTCAAAGTAGTTGTATTCCATGAGATCAAAATGCCAATTCAGCTTTTGATTACTTTCTACCTGAGTATTGCCATCTTATGTCAAGAATGTCATGAGGATTGCACTAACTCTCATGAATTTTGGCGTAGTGATACTTCTCACCATCATTCATTCCTCGGTCCGTGTTCTTGCGGAATGCCGACAAGTGAGTTGTGATGTGTGAAATCAATACTCGAGCAACTCATTGCTTGGTAGTGAATGGACCATATTCTCATTCTTAGCATGTTGGTTATTAAACCATTATCCTAAGATTGATCGTGCTACCTAGTCCTTATTACGGTGCACTCTTGATCTATGAGTTAGGATCTGTCAAGCCCTCACTCATTTGATCATTTCGTCTTGCCAAAACAAGATTGTTCTCGAGCTTAGTAACATACGGTGGGTCGTGACTTTCCAAATATCTTCTTGGAAGTGTTCGGGTTGTTCACTGTTATGTTGAGCTCGTGATCAAGTTGGTTTCTGTGAACCACCCTTCTCCAGAATCTGTTGGTTATCCACGAGCTAGTTGGTTAAGCTAGACAACAACTTGGAAGTTGGAAGATAAAAGCTTGTCCAACTTATTCGATCCAAAGGGATAATTCTTGTGTAGTGTGTGTTGAAGAAGGATGATACCTTCATCGATTGGTCCTGTGATCGATTCTTGGATCTATTGTCCTACCAATTCTTTGACTTGAGTATGGGCCAATTGTCAAGTCAAATCGAGAACCAACGATATTAGTAATGTTGTCTTACTCGTGGTTGATCCGAGCATACACCATTACATCTTTTGGTCGACCAATACTATCCGTGTTCACATGATGGTGGAAGTCGGTGATATGGAAATTCCGATGAGTTCTTTGTTGAGCCCTCGGTAGCATTTGTCTCCCCATGAGTCATGTTGAGCATCAACCTAGTATTGGAAACTTGTGTAAGCAATGCCTTGTGTCCGTTCATGAAGCCTATGTTTGGATAAGTAGTGACTTCCTCTAGTTCATGTGCATCGGTGTAAGTTGCGCCATGAACTTGAAAGGTTTGTTTTGTTCCTTTGGAACCATCCCAAGTCAGTCATGCCGTGCGAAGTATTCTATGGTCGATGGTGATCATCTTCATTCCATATGGATTCCATAACACACCAAGCCAGCGATTGATTTGTTCAAGGAGAAGGTTCCTTCATAACAACTAGTCATGACTTATGATAGGACTTGTTATCCTCGATGATGGTTCCCAACCGAACCTTTGTGTTTTTTTAAGACTACCATGTGGTTGCTTTGAGGAA
>JAHIAM010016616.1:0-12806 GCA_021605205.1 Aegilops longissima
CTTGCCTTTGGTCTTGCTGGCGTCCTCCCCGACGGGTCTCTTCTTACTTCTGTACCTGCACCTTCTTGGGCCTTCTCCTTGTCTCGCCGTATTCAGCTCTTTGTAGCTCAACAAGCTGCTCGACTTTCTTGCCTCTGGAGATCGTGGCCCTAGTGCGGTGGATTCTGATCTTGCTTGTTGGAGCTGTCGGGGCTTGTCGGGCCGCCACACTGGCGGTCGGTGTCAGCGCAACCTCCTTGCGACCACTAGCCTTAGCTTTGTTGGCGGCACCATTCTTGTCGGACTGCTCGACAACTAGTACTTCTTGTTCTTCCTCCTGTTGTTTAGCAGCTCTTTCTTGCGGCGATCTCCTCCTGGAGACTCTGCTCCCACATTCTCTCCAGGAGTCTTCTTCCCTTCTTCAGTGGCGTGCACTTCGGCAGGCGTAGGCTCGGACGTCTTTCACTTTGCACATGCCATCTCCTCCCTCATCCTGCGGTTTCGTACATTACGATGGAATGCCGATCACCCTGGCGGGTGGACGTTCGCGAATGTTGTAGTGCACTCTTGAATCTCTGGATGAACTTGAGGACTCTCCCTAGTTACGGGCAAGCAGTGGAAGTCACTCTCCGCCATGAGGCTTGTGGCGCCTTGAAGGTGCCAACAAACTGGTGGCACAAATCTGCCAAGAAGAAATAGAGCCATCGCAGTGCATGAGCCAAGACTGGCGTTTGGCTTGAGCACGGGAAAATAGTTGGCGAGGATCTTGTCGTCTGCTCCCCAGCGGCTGCACGCAATGGTGTAGATCTTGAGAACTCCGATGGGTGTGTCCTGCCATCATACTTTTCGGCACATCTGGTTTGAAGTTTTTCTTGTCGGACCACGGACTTGCCTCGGCTCACAGTGAGCAGGGCAACCTACGCGTCTGATAAGTCGCTGGTTCCCCGGCGCATGCATATCGCGAGTGGGCCGGCGTTGGTCAGATTGTGGCGCTTCTCTTGGCTCGTCTGAGTTCGGCGTCTTCTTCTTCCGTTCTCGGAGAACTTGGCGCTGTCGCGACGAGCTTCGGATCCGAAAACGCTGTGGTCACATCGAGTGGATCCGCGAGTCGGCGATCTTAGTCTTGGGAATGGGAGTGCGCGTGGCTGCACCCCAAGTCTCGTCGCCATGCTCGCGCCTTGCTCGCTCCCTGCGTGCAGGCACTTCGGTTGCAGCGGGGCGTCGCCGTTAAGCGGCCGATGAGACTACGGAATTGTGGCCCTCCATTAGTCGACCTGTCGGCCGTTGGAAGGTAGTCTAAAATAGCTGTGCTCTTGCCAAAGGCTTCTGCGGTGTGGTGGCGGCAATGGCGTGCGTGGAAGAGCAGGAGGTGCTCGGACTCCTAACCAAGTTAGGAGGCAGCATCCCAGCGACCGTACTCCACTCGAACCGGCATCTTGGGGTGCATCGCGGGTTTCGAGGGCCTCGGATCCTCCGGCTTGACTTGATCCACGGCGTATGGTGCCGCGATATCCAGACTTTGTCGATCCAGCGCCTCCTGAAGGGCGCGTGTGCGGACTCGGACGCCAACGCTGTGCTTGCCTTGTCCTTGGGCGTGGCGGCATGTGGGCTCTCGGGCGCGGTTCCTCATGGCGTTCCCCACCACGACAGCTCGGTGGTGGTGGGTTCGGCTAGTGACGGCTCTGCTGCGAACTTCTTGCGCCATGTTGAAGATGTTGAGTAAGTTGCTCGTGTGACCGCGGATCGGGTTCCACGAGCCTCGGCGTCCTACGCGCGCCAAGATGTGGGGATGCTGATCTGTCCCATGAACACCTATGGCACTGGGTCCCTTGTGGTTGGGCGGAGATTGCACAAGCGGATCGGCGATGCACGAGCAGATTTACCGGCGAGCTCTGGAGATAATCTCCTACTTTTGCTTTGTGGATTATCTTGTGTTCTTGCTAGGAGCAATGAGAGCTACAAAAACCTAGCTCGAGTGCGTGGGTGAGTTGGACGAACTAAGTTGGAGCTCAAGCTGGGCCGAACCCCTTTCTACGTTGCACTTGGGCCTCCTTTTATAGGCACAAAGGGGTCACCACATGTGGCAAGTAGACAAGGGTAAGATAGTAAAAACATAGGTTGGTACACGCTTTATCGATGTACGATAATCTATACCTAACTTCGGCGGCAAGGACAAGAGTCATCAATGCCGTCTCGTCGCCCGAAACGATTAAGGGGACCGTCAAGTGTGCCTCCGTTTGCCACGATGGTAGCTCATCGTGCATTATCGCTGCTCCCGGCTGCTAGCAGCCCGTCGACCGCAGCGTTTACAGGAAGCCCGTGGCGACCGTTGGCAGATGAGCTGGGCGGAGATGAAGAGAGTTTGCCGCCCGGCAAGCGCCTTGCAGCAGGAACCTTATCGGCAGGGGCTCGGCGCCCACCAAGCCTTCGGCAAGATCCTCTTTCGGGGCCATGTTCCTTTAGCCACTGTGTGGCCCTCGGCAAGCTCCTCTTGGGGCCTTGATACTTTGTTCTTGAATGGCTCCAAAGGGCAGCTGAGAGATCTTGGCGGTCATCAGGCCAGCCACATCGCGAGGTGCTTCATTGTCGTGCGAGGTTGGGATACTAGGGTACTACTCTAGTAATCCGACATTTACACAAGTCATTGCAAGCTATAAGAAGATATTTAGAGCGAGTAGTCCATGCATAAGGCTACACTACAAAAAAGTACACTTCGATGATCGTGTTTGTCACGATGAGTCACGTTTTACATCATGCATGTACATCCATGACAAATTTATGACAGAATCAAGATAGTCATACGTGTTTGTCGTGAAGTGTTCCATGACATTACCAAAATTATCATCATGGAGTGTCCACTTCCATGACGATAAATCACAGGTCCGAAGTGCTTTACGTCAAGGGTGACCGACACATGGCATCCAGTAACGACGCCGTTAAGCTATGGGTCGGTTTTGGATCCGATAACCGTTAACAGCCACGACCAATGGGGATTTTCCATGTGTAAAATCATCATTGAATGGAGAAAACATGTGTCGGCTCACCGTTGAGCAGATGTCATCCACTCATTGACCAGCGCCTATGATAAATCGACCGTGGCACGACAACGATGGCCATAAAATTTAAATGGGCGGCCCAACTAAAGCCCACAATTTTGCGGACCATAATGGGGCGGCCCAGCTAAAACCCACAAGATTTTCGGAGCCATAATGGGCAACCGGTAAAAGCCCACAAGATTTTTGCGCGCCATAATGGGCGGCCGGTGAAAGCCCACAAGATTTTGTGGACCATAATGGGTCGGCCCAGCTAAACCACGAATTTCACCGACATTAATGGGCCAGCCCAACTTTAGGCCCACAAGATTTTGAGGACCCTAGTAGGTCGGCCCATTAAATGGCTGCCATGTTTTGGGCCAAATGCGGTCCATATTTGATCCGGTCCATTAATGGCTTGCCACGTTCGGACTAATAATGTCCCATATGAGATCCGACCCGTTAAAGCCTACCACGTTACGGACAAATTACGGCCCGATCGGTTCGATCCCTTTAAGAGGCTTTGGGCTAAATTATGGCCCTATCAGATTAAATCCGTCAAGCGGGCGCTATGCTTTTGGACCATCTACTAAAGGCCCATTTAGTAATTCGACCTGATATTAGTTTGGCTGTTAGGGCCGTTTAACATTCGGTCCTATATTAATTCTGATCTGTTAAAGCCCCTCATATAGTTGGGCCTAACTTCGACACGGTTTGCATCCGGCCTGCTTTCGCGGAAATCTGATTGGGCCAAATAAGGATCGAGACAATTTTGGCATGTTATAAGCCCATGATTTGATATGCACATTCATGGGCGGGGTATATTCGACCTCTTGCCAGCCGTGAGCTGTTAAGCGTTTGGGCCCAACCTACTTTTGCGTCCTAAAGGCCCATTGAGTTTTCTTGGGAAAATAGGGTGGCGGTTTACTCGGCCTATTAAAGGCGAATCTACTAGTGGGCCAGTTTACATTTAGGCACATTACGAACCAGGATGCGGGGCCCATGATGTGGATCATACATGGTGATTTGCATTGACCCGATTATGTACCATAATTTTATGGTTTGGCGGTTCTTTGCGAAGACATGATATATATCGTAAAATAACGCAGCATCATGAATAAGAAAAAAACCTAGACTATACAATAAAGAAATTACGACATATTACATCCTTTGGGCATCAAAATTGCCACTATGATAATAAAGCACAAGCGAGACAACATATAACATACACTTTGGGCATCAAAGATGCCACCGGTGCAACTAAACACACCGACAAAATAATATACAAAACCGATAGCCCTTCAACGAGTTCAAGAAAGTATAGCCCTGCTAAAGCTGCAGGCAAGCGGTAAACAAGCTGGTGAGACTGCACTTGTTTGACACTTATATCCTCCTCACTCTAAAAGATAAACAAGCGAGACAGATGACAGGTTTTGCACATACAAGTATCGGTCTTGACAATTCATCACATTTCTTCTTGTGAATAAAGTGACATAGTTTAAAATAGCATTAACACAATATGGTATTGTTCAGGTCAAGACATGGCAGGAAATGACATTGTGAAGGAGTTGGCAGCTTCACATCCGGATTACAGATCAAGAACTCATAAGTATCAATGGTTAGTGTCTGTCAATTTATCCCATTTCAGATTGGCAAAATAAGATCACTTGCTATGTATAGTTTAATTTACATGGTATGAAGAAGGAACTTGGTTGTACAAGCTGGAAACATAAATTGAGAAGGACAAACTTTTGTTTATGAACTGGAGTACATAATAAATTTTAAACATGCAATTTGATGCAAACACCAAAATAAACAGCTATTACAGTCATGTAACCAAATATACACAACAAAGTTTGAAGGCTTGGGAAGGAGAAACTTACATTATTGGTGAAGGCAGGCTCTATAAAGCCCTTGTCCATCTTGATGGGGAATTCAAAAGTTTACCATAATCTTCTTCATAAGCATTGCCTTTATTCTACATTTTGTTAAGAGTAAATATAGATGTGATAATATAAGAAAAAATGGACAATATTTAAGATAAGATGAAGAGTGATGCTACATAACCAAGTAGCTATAAATGTAAGTCTGGATCTGAGGCAAAGAGTAAAACCAAGAGCAATGCGAGTTAAACTTCTTGATTACCATCGATGTTATCAACCTTATGGTAGAGTAAATATTTATCTTATGTCTAGAAAATGGAGGAAAAGGAAAATAAGCTGCAGAGTGATGGTACATGAACAACTACGGTCAATATAAGTACAGCGATAAAGGACAGCGGTACTACAAGAACAATGCAGAGCTAAAAAATTTCATTGGCATTGTGTAGGAACTTGAAGTATGTCTAGGGGGGGTGATTAGACTACTTGACCAATTAAAAACTTAACCTTTATCAATTTAGACTTTGGCAGATTTTAGCTATCTTTGCACAAGTCAAGCAATCTTCACACAATTCAAGCAAGCATGCAAAGAGTATATGAGCGGAATTTAAAGCATGCAACTTGCAAGAATGTAAAGAAGGGTTTGGAGGATTCAAGCGCAATTGGAGACACGGATGTTTTTTCGTGGTTCCGATAGGTGGTGCTATCGTACATCCACGTTGATGGAGACTTCAACCCACGAAGGGTAGCAGTTGCCTGGAGTCCATGGAGGCTCCACCACGAAGGGTCCACGAAGAAGCAACCTTGTCTATCCCACCATGGTAAATGCCATGAAGGACTTGCCTCACTAGCGGTAGATCTTCACAGTAGCGATCTCCTTGCCCTTACAAACTCCTTGGTTCAACTCCACAATCTTGTGGAGGCTCCCAAGTGACACCTAGCCAATCTAGGAGACCCACTCTCCAAGAAGTAACAAATGGTGTGTTGATGATGAACTCCTTGCTCTTGTGCTTCAAATGATAGTCTCCCCAACACTCAACTCTCTCTCACAGGATTTGGATTTGGTGGAAAGAAGATTTGAGTGGAAAGCAACAGGGAAGGCTAGAGATCAAGATTCATGTGGTAGGAATGGAATATCTTGGCCTCAACACATGAGTAGGTGGTTCTCTCTCAGAGCTGGCAAGTTGGAAGTGTAGGTTTGTTCGATGGCTCTCTCCACGAATGGAAGGAGGTGGAGGGTATATATAGCCTCCACACAAACTCGGTGGGACCGAATCAACAAACTCGGTGGACCG
Source organism: Aegilops longissima (assembly GCA_021605205.1). NCBI lineage: Eukaryota > Viridiplantae > Streptophyta > Magnoliopsida > Poales > Poaceae > Aegilops > Aegilops longissima. The sequence continues at coordinate 6,187 of JAHIAM010016616.1, forward strand.
ATTCAGTAAACCTAGTGACGTTAGGGTTTTGGTGGGACCGACATGCAACTCGGTAGGACCGATATGGTTAGGGTTAGGGCATAACGTAATCTCGGTGAGACCGATTACACAAACTCGGTGAGACCGATTTTGGTAATTAGCTAACCGGAGAGTTGGTCGAGTAAACTTCGGTGGGACCGATTCGCTCTTTCGGTGAGACCGAAATGTTACGAAAGGAAGCAGAGAGTTTACATTGCAATCTCGGTGGGACCGATCGCTCACTTCGGTTAGACGAAGCGTTAGAAGGAAACGGAGATTACAATCCATCTCGGTGAGACCGAGATCCCTATCGGTGAAACCGATTTGCCTAGGGTTTGTGGTAGTGGCTATGACATTTGAACTCGGTGGCGCGGATAAAAGAATCGGTAGGACCGATTTTGACTTTAGTTTAGGTCATATGTGGATGTGAGAAAGTAGTTGAGGGTTTTGGAGCATATCACTAAGCACATGAAAAGAGGCTCATTAAGCAACACCTCATCCCTCCTTGATAGTATTGGCTTTTCCTATAGACTCAATGTGATCTTGGATCACTAAAATGTAAAATGTAGAGTCTTGAGCTTTTGAGCTTGAGCCAATCCTTTGTCCTTAATATTTTGAGGATCCACTTTCATCATCCATGCCATGCCATTCATTGAGCTTTCCTGAAATATTTGTCTTGGAATAGCATTAGCTCAATGAGCTATATGTTGTTATGAATTACCAAAACCACCTAGGGATAGTTGCACTTTCAATCTCCCCTTTTGGTAATTGATGACAACATATAGATCAAACTTCGACAAATGATAATAAGATTGAAAAACATAAATAAGCTTTGAGAAGTATGTGATAAGCAAGAGCTCCCCTAAATTTGTGCATATTTTAAGATTTTCTTTGGACTGCAAATGCACAAGGAATTAGGCTCATGGGTTACTCTTCCATGTCACATACATCTTGGTGGGCGCTCAAAATAATAAAGATTGAATACATGCACTCATCACCAAGCAAAGTGAATGATCATATAAGGATAAGTAAGATAATATCATCTAACAAGCATAAGTGTAGCTTATGATCAAACACATGATCATCAATGTCTCACGAGATAATAGCATAGTATCTTAAGCAATCAAAAGCAAACAAAGTTCAACCAAGAAGACAAGAGAGAACAAAAGCAAACTCTCTCTCTGAAGCCTATGATCTATACATTTTCTTCCCCTTTGGCAACAAGTTACCAAAAGTTCCTAGAAAATTCATAGTACTATATCGTCTCTCGGGCTTGGTCTTGAGTTGGTGGCGTGAGATGGCTCCTTGGGCGAAGACTTGAGTTGATGTGGAAGGAGCTGAAGGAGTTAGTCTTTGGAGCTGGTTCTGTGGAGCTGTAGCTGGAGCGAGATGAAGTGACTCTGGTGTTTATTGGCTCTGCAGCAGTTCTCGAGCTCGAGGCACTCGACAAATGCATCGATGGTTGTCTGCCTTCCTCTCTTGCATGTCATCTTGTAGCTAATCCTGGTGGCTGAATCTCGTTACTTTGACATCAAGATCATAGAATTTTTGTTCCATGATTCTTTCCAGGCTCTCCTGGTTTTGAGTTAGGGTGGACAACCCTTTCTCAATCCTCAGAGTTGATGCTATCAAGTAACAAGATGTCCTGCTTGCTCTTCAAAAGTACTCGATGCCTCCTCTTGTGTTGGCATCTTGGCAGCCTCTCTTTCTTTGCTTTCTCCTTCTTCTCTTGAGCTTGTCTGATGATGGTTCATTCTCATTCATCACAACTTGATTGTCCTCAAAGTCGGATAGAGAACAAAGTGTTCCTTATCCAAGATACTTTGTGCCCATCTTTGAGTTAATCAACTCCTGAATTTGTGGGGCATATCCACAACTTCTCTTTTGTCTTCTGCTGTCCTCTTGATAGTCTCAACTATGAGGCTCATGACCTTGAATTTCTGGCACATCAAATATGTGTAGTAAATTAATTGCATGCCCTCTGATCATGTTGTGGTCACTGATTTGGGCAAAAGAGTGTGCCTTAGGATCCAGTTGATCGTTGGTAGCCTGACGAAGAAAATGGGTGACCCAAGCTTGAAAGTCTCAAGAGCTTTATGCAGGATCTCCTTGTACATCTGTGACATAGAGTTGTGATCCATCTTTTTCTTGGCATAACGTCAAGTCATCTTCACTCTCCTTTGGGGCATTGATCGGACTTTCCCATTCCTCTATAGTTGATTGGTATCTCGTTCCTTGGACATCAAACTATCCTGCCATCGGATAGAAATGTGATGTGGAGTAGAATTGCATAATGAGCTCATCATTCCGTTTGTGAGCTTACGCCTAACAAAGTCTGCAACTCCACGCACTAAGCTGTCATACACTCAGGATAATGTTCTTCATTCTCCTTTATGTAGGTCTAGTCGACCCACCTCATATCACACACTATGGGCTTCTTGTCCAACAAGATTGTCTCATAAAAATCCTGTTGTTCCTTTGTGTGGAACCTTAATCAACAACAGTCCTTCTCTGGTGGCATATGGATCGACTCTCTCATAGCCTCAACCCTAAATCTCTCGATCTTCATGTTCTCAGCCACAGGATGAGCATCATTGTGGTCTGGAATCTTGGGTTTGAGCTTCCTTAGGACTTGTCCTTCATCATCTTCCTCGGCACAACATCGAGCCTTTGGGGCCTTTTTTCAGCATTGGTATACTCTGGTATTCCTCTTAGGTGCACTCTTGGGCTTGGAGGCAGCTTTGGGTGCTACTTTGGGCTTTGATGTTGCAGCCCCTGACTTTATAGCATCACCCATCAGCTTTTGTACCTTGGGTGCTGGTGCAGCAACCTCTTCTTCTTCTTCTTCTTCTTCCATCATGGAAGGCTTTCCAATCACTCTGGCCATGGTCTTCTTGACCCTTTCCTTCCTTTTCTTTCCTCTGCAGCGGGCTCTTTGGGTTGGGATTCCAAGATGCTTGAGTGGAGACTCGACTTTAGACATTGGTTGTCTTCCTGCGGGCCTTTTGATCTTCATCCACAGCTTTCTGCGGTTGAGCTATACTCCTTCTTGAGCACTTTCTTCTTTGAAATGGCCTCATCTTCTATTGCCACATAATCCTCATCCTCAGTTCGAGGTTCTCTTCTTCCTTGTCCTGGTGGCAGCTTTGGGCAAATTGTTGGGAGTGCTACCTTCCATCATCGAGCTGCTAGAGGGACTAGTGCCCTCACTCATCTGTCCTCCTCTTACATGTTACGGCTGTCACTTTGGTGCGACATGCTGCACACACTGATTGCTGACCACGAATAGTTATAGATGAGATAGAGTGGATGAGCATCACAAAATGCAGAGATTTTTGCAAAGAATGATTCAAAAACTTAGTTTTAGTTTTCCAAAGAAAGCATTTGGATCAACGATTTTCAAACTCGGTGATACCAAAGAAATTTGGAACCTAAACTAGTGAACTCGGTCAGGACCGAATCACAGTTGTGGCACCGAGACTGCTAGGGTTTCAAAAGTTCTAAAATCGGCACACCGATTAGCAATTCTTGGTCGGACCAGAGTTACTAGTGCAATGGCGTTAGCGAATCGGTGGGACGAGTTTTTCAACTTCGGTGGGTCGAGATGGTTTGGCGAAACCTAACCTAAATTTTCGAATCGCACCTAGTTGGCGATGAACTGCTTCTGCGCTGGCGAAGATGAAATCCGTTGGCGGCGGAGAAGCGACGAGGCGGCTGGCGGCGAAGTCGACGATCCGGAGACCTAGAAGCAGAAGCGAGCTATCGCAGGCGAAGAGGTTTGGAGAAAGTTTTCCAAAATTTTGCCGTGTGAATATATAGCCCGACACTGTCGGTGTGACCGAGTGGAACAACTCGGTGGCAGAGATGCATAACTGTGACAGTTACAACAACTCGGTGTGACGAAAAGTTCAAATCGGTTGCCGAGATGAAACCCTAGATCGACTTAGTGATCTCGGTATGACCGAAATGGAGAATCGGTCGGACCGAAAAGCACAAAAGTTTTGGAAGTTTAAGTCTATATGAATCGGGGACTCAGTGCTCCTCACCAGTGGTTGAATCTGACTTGATCAAATTTTGTGATGTAGCATGAATAGAGTTTGAGGCGAGTAAAGCATAGATAGCTAGAGAAGGTTCTTAGGCATTCTTGTCCATCCACTTGGCCAAAGAAAAGAATCAAATCAATCAAAACAACAAGTGGATGTCCTCGAATGAGTAAGATATGCTACCAACATGCTCACACAATAAAATGCCAAATGAAATATGTGACAAAGCATGCACAAACAATTCAAGCATCTATCAAACAATTGGCGATGACTAGGTCATCTATATATGAGTATATTGACTTAGGAGTCAAATGAGAACATTTGATCATAGGTCATACTCATCGTTAAAGCTCAAGTGGGGTTACCACTTTTACATAAAACATTTATGTGTTCACATCATTAGAGTTGCTTTGACTCAATTCTTAGAGTTAAGCTCCCCTAGATGTGAGATCCCCCTTAGAGGATGAACTAACCTTGGGTTTTGTCGATGATGACTTCATGTAGGTGTTGAAGATGTGGATGCTCAATGTTGATGTAGATCTTTTGGAGCAATCCTTTGGAGTGAGTTGCACTTTCAATACCTACATGGATTAGTCCACAAGGAACAAACAAGAATATCCATAGACATATAGTGATGCACACAACATGATGTCCATGAAAACATTAGGTTACCTTGTCCCTTGCCTTACCAACATGAGGGTTTGTGACTCCTTGAACTAGTGCAAGATATGGAAGATGATTGCACTTGTCCTTGCCATAATGATATGAGTGAAGAATGTTGGCGGAGTCACCCTCAAGAACACTCTAGTTCTTCTTCTTGGGATCCACATCATCTTGATGGGAATCCTTGGTGTTTAGTTGTACTTGATGAAGTAGAACTTGACGTAGTCTTGGGAACCCACTTGACCAAGGCCTTGGTGCTTCTTCAAATGCATCAATCTCCTCTTGAAGCTTGTCCTTGCCTTTGTTCTTGTGGTCTTGTGGTGGAAGATCATCTTGTGCTTGTGTTCCCTTGAAGGAAGTAGGATCATACTTCTCTTGTTGAGGAACAAACTTCGTCTTGGGGTATTGATCTTCTTCCTCAACTCCATTGGCATTGAACTTTCGTTCAAAACCAACACCTTGATTCTTCGGTGCCTTCCTTGCTTGCGTACAATTTCTTGAATTGCTTACTCCGGCAAGGCTCTTGTATACACCTTTCTCTATAATTCCCTTCAATAAGCTGTTTTCTTGCTCAAGTGTAACTTGGCTAAGAGAATCATTAGTGGAATCAAGAGAACTACTAGAAGCAACAATATTGGATTTAGCATTGTTATTTTACTACTAGAGGAAGAATCTTTCTTGTTCTTGTTACTAGACTTGACTTGAGGCATGTAAGTAGATAAGAGTAAGCGTTTGACAATGTAAGAAGAACTTTTCTTACGGAGATCATCATTGATTGCCTTTAGGAACTCATGCTCTTGCTCAAGATTGAGCTTTTCAAAGCGTAACTTCTCATGAGCCTTAAAGTTCTCGATGATCTTGAAGATAGTTTCATGAGCTAACTTAAGAGTGTTTAGTTCTTTAGTTAGAATCTCAATCTTCTCCTTATCATTGTCATTCGTTTCATCTTGATTAGCATGATTAATTGACGTTTCATCATAGTATTCATCACTAGAGTTGTCAATAAGTAAATCATCATCACCTAACAAGTCATCTTCATCACTATTAAAATCAACATACTCGGGTGTGTTACCTTAGGACCTTTGGCCATGAAGCATCTTCAATTCCTTCATTTGGTGAGTCAAATATGTCATAGGAGTTGGTTGACACAAGTGCTAGACCGGCACACCTTCATCTTGAGTATATTGGTCGGAGTGATAGCTTCTCTCGGAGTGATTGTCGGTCGGGCGGATACCCATTCACCAACATGAGCTTGATGTCTTCGTTTTGTGTAGCTCTTTGATGACTTGTCCTTCCTTTCGAATCCTTGCTTCTCCGTGAGGGTCTTCGTTCATAACGATCATCTCTCCTTCTCTCTCTTGGTGGTGATTCTTCTCTTCTACTTCTTCTTTTTGGAGAGTCTTCTCTTCTTTTGTAGGGTGCCGTACACTCATTGGAATAGTGTCGGTCTCCCACAATTGTACAATTAAGCTCTTGACTAGAAGATCTTTTGTCATTGTAGGACCTTGACTTAGAGCTTCTTTCTTTGCTTCTACTCTTGTAGAATTTGTTGAAGTTCTTCACCATTAAGCTCAATTCTTCATTGAAGGTTTGTTTCTCACTTGATGATGTGGGGGCTTCACATGAGGCTTTAAGCACCACTTGACTTGTTGTGAAGTTCCTCCTTATCCTTGGTGACATCTCATGAGCAACAATTCTTCCAATGACTTCCGTTAACTTGAGATCTTTGTAATTTGGCATCATTTGGATCAATGTGCACGGTATCATATTTTCCATCCAATGCTCTTAGGATCTTCTTGATGATGAATTTCGGTCATCTCTTCACTTCCTAAGCCGCAATCTCATTTGTGATAAACAAGCCTAGAGTACATTTTAACACCTTCACCATCCTTCATT